>JAQIYE010000805.1:0-10664 GCA_034699765.1 Xenyllodes armatus
TGTAATGACCCATGGTTAAATTTTATAGCAGGGAATAAAATTTGTTTAGGAGGTTATCCTTTGGTCTCTGTTACATATTAGTCTGATAACTTGCAAAACTTTCACCTCGATTCAGGAAATTACAAAGGACAAGGAGAACTTTTCAGAATCTGTCTGCACTGATACTTTTGTACAGATTCTCTCCTGGTTTTATCACTCTGAGAGACCACTACTGTCTTTAGAACTAATAGAGTAATAAAACTTGTTAGGTTTAGGACCAGGTTCAAAAACTGGCTGGTTAATCCAATGGAGTCTTCTTTTATTAGGGTGAGAGAACAAAGGGGTGAAAGAGATAACTTAAATTGTTTCAAAGGTATTGTTTCCAAGTAGGAGTATAAATAAAATTAACTATTTCTTTTATGTCCCATTCAACCCGGAATCCAGGATCTAAATTGCATGAATGTGGACATCCTAATCCAATTGACTTTTTTATTGCATTACATAGAGCCTTGACCACGGTATTAAAAGAACGGAAGGGTCAACTCTAAATACAAAATTCAAGTTCTCGAAATTAACTATTACTTCCGAATTTTCGGGATTGACAGCAAACTTTCAAACTTGATAAATAAGTCTAATAGTTCAACCACATCAAAAAATAAAATAAGAGATATGCTCAAAGGGGAACCCTATCCAGTTGTTAATGATCTCGTGTTCAAACCAGACCATACTTAAGAATCTCCTCTTTAAAATGAATAAGCAATAATCTTTTATGATTCCCATGTGGGGCATGGTTCCCCTCTCAAACTAAAGGACCAACTTAAAACTTGGTTTCAAAGGAGAACCTCTCCATTCTCTCAAAATGTACACAAAATATGATGATTAAACCATTTGCATGGAAGGAAAAGTTTTGTAGCTTCAGTTCAGGCCCTGCATATTTATCCTCACATTTTGGTCCTAAACGGCCCATCAAGTCAAGAGTCTACTTAGAGCCCATTATTCCTCTGGGAAAATTTTCTCTCACTCAAGCTCCGTTTGAGTTGAAGCTTAGGAAGTAGAAGAAGAAATATAAGTCTACAGCCCCATTATTACCACCATACCACACTAAAACCCTCTGAATTCCCTGGAAGTGCTTTATTTTTGTGTTAGGGAAAGGCCTAACCTCTGTTTTCACACTCTTTTCATGTCATGAAAAGGGCTTTTTGTAAAGAAGTTTTAGTTTTTCAAGGGTTGAATGAGTCCTTGGATCCTATCCTGGGAAAAGTCCTCAAACTTTCGTGAATTGAGATATTTTGAGATTGACATACAATTTCTAAGCAGAAGCTAAAGCTAAGAAAATGCTTTAAGAAAAGTTGGTTAAAGGTCTCAATTTTGAATGCAAGTAGTGTATGTTAATATTGATTAATTTAAGAAAATATGAGATTCTATAAAAAAGGCCCTTAAAGCTTGTGTGATAATTCTAAGTTTCAAGTAACATTTACTTAAAATCAAGATACCAAGTTAACAGATTTTCACACCAATCTTTAATAATTGTACAAGTTTGGTCACAAGGACATTTTCAAGACCAAATATCCACTTTCAGGGTCCATTTCATGAAAGTTTGAAGGAACTTTCCAAAAAGAAAGTTGCATTGCCCTTCAATATGATTAACATTTAGGAACCCGGGAGAAAGTCCAAGTAAGAGGATCCTTGAGTCTTGAGTTAAACAATAACCCTCTCAAGATCCCATGGCTCAGTCCTTTCTAATTACCCAACTTTGTGAAAAACTTTGAACCTTGAGGATAATAAAGTTCAGAATGTTCTCATCAACCCTGATGTGTCTTGGAACCGTGCCATAATCATTGTATTGGGGGTTGGACCCTCACAGTATGTATTATATGTAGTAAATAGTTTGCATATTTCTAGGCTTTTTTTTCTTATCCTATCCTAGTTTGTTGTGGATTATCTCATGATCAACCACATATCCTGGAATACACGAGTCACGTTTTAATTTTTCTGAAGTTCTTGAAATTAAAAATTTGAAGCAGTGAGGACTTATGTCGAAATATAAACAATAAACACAAATATTAAACGACCCAGCATTTCTTTCAAATTAAATTGACACATTAATTGTAGCACTTGCACAACCACCTCGATTCCTTCAACGTATAATACAAATCTTGTAATCATGTAACTTTATATAAGTGAGATTGTAATTTTCTAATGGTGTCGAATGGTCTCAAATGGTGTTGAAGATATCCTTTGCAGTTTATTACAACAAAATGAATACTGAGATAACTTACACAAACATTTACTACGTAAAAAAATAATCCAATTCAGAACTACATCCAAAACGTGTCATTCCCATAGTCAAAGGTCATGGATCCTTCTATGTCCCATCAACCTTGTCTCAATTTAACTACGAGTCATGGCATATCATCATGTAATTTTCAAAGGGTCTGGTCTGCCCCACTCAAACCCGCTTCATCATGGTTGTGATTTTACCATTTGTTTGTCAGGGAACCCAATTCCTATTCAACGTCTTTAAGACGGGGGAAAAAATTCTGAAAATGACACCAGCTAGAGCTCAAGGACATCGGAGAAAGGTTGCATAAAAAGGACCAGCTCCTAATGTATTATTTGGTGGTTTTATCTCATCACCATCATCATCTCTCAACCTCTTTTATGATAATCCTTGTAAAAGTCTTTGAAAATGGAATACCAGGAGGGGGTCCAACCATCCAGGTCCTTGACTTTTCTCTGTCTACTTCCAGTTCATCATGGACTTTAAAACCATGGAGAAAGTAAAAAGAGTACATATTTACATAATATCCTCAGGAGAATCCTTATTAGGGAACTTTGTCTCACAAAGACATCTCATTTTCTTCCAGAAGATGATGCAAAGGAGAATCAAGAAGAAGTCTCTAGAAATTAAATTTACAAGGGTCCCTTTAATGCACCCATAGCATATAGCTTTACAAAATACCCAAGTCTTCATATGATCTTTGAAGATTCGGGAAGGGAGTTAGCCTAGGATTGTAAGATTTCCCCTTGGTCTCATTTTCATTTCCTCAAATTCGTTATGAGCAAATATTTTTGGAATGGGATTTTACATGTGTCTCCTTTTAAATAGTTAGAAAACAACTCCAAAAACCAGATATTTTATAAAGTTTTTAGACTTGGTAGACACTCATTCTGTCTAACTTGTCATTAATGAGCTCAAATAATAATAGATATAAAAGAGTTGGATTGATTTTCGCCTCGAAGCTGCGGCTGCAGTAGGGGATTGATCTTTAAATCCTACATGATGTTGACCTGGCCATGGATTTTAATTCTCCGTTTTAAAATAAGTCTAGGTCCAAACAATACCATATTGCTGTAAGACAAAATTGATCATAACTAGAAAGATAACAATAAGTGACTCTCTGAGTTGAGGAACAAAAGGAAACAATCTCCAATGTTCACTCACATACGATAATTTTTACTTGAGTCACTATAAGGCATTAATATACTTGTATGCATTTGTTTCCCCTAAAGTGCAAATGGATGAGATAGAACTTTAGTTCCTCAAAATTCGAGATGAGTTGATGGAGTAAAATATAAAAAAGAAAGAAATGAGTCCTAAAGATGCATGACAAGTAGTCTTGGGGCTTCCTGTGAAGTTACATGAAAATGGAATTTTCACTTTTCCCTTCAAGGCCTCGGGATTTGAATCTCAAAAGGAAGGGGGAAAATAAGGAAAGAAAAACTCGAGTCGGGCTTTGTTCTTTTCCCTCAACTAGAATACTAAGACTGGCTGGCTGAGTGAGTGACTAGTGCCTTTTGCATATCAAATCCCCCAAAAAATGAGAAGGAAAGTATATCTGTATACTCAAGAACCTTCAGGATCGATCCAGCAAGAAAGAAAGAAAGAAAGGGATCACAGGGACAGGATGAGAGAGAGAGAGAAAGCACCAGCTGTGACAAAATAATGAAAAAAGAAAAGAAAAAGCCAAAAGGAGGGGGAAATTTTTAAGTGAATCACCCAGGAGGTTTCCGTGGAAATGAGGACTTTCTCTCTCTCTTTCTACTTTCACCTCTAGGTTTATCTTGGTGTGGTCTTAAAAACTAATTCAAGAGGAGAGTTTTTTGTCCTTGGGAGAAACGACTCCCCCTTCTTGTCTCAAAATGTCTCCTCCTGACTTTGTAGATATATTATGCATGGAGTAAGTTAAGTGAAGGGATAAAGTGAGAGAGAGAAATTGTGAGCTCCTCTTGTTCTTTTCAACTTTCTTTTTTTTTAAAAAAAAAAAACCTCACTTAAAATTTTTTAAAAGAGACCCTCTCTCAAGATGAGGGATATGCATATATGCACTACTATTCAAGTCAAAATTTGGATCCACGACTCTCCTAAAACTTCTCAAGAATACATAGCTCTTTACTTTTTTACTTGAGTCTTTTCATTCAGTAGTCTAGACTCAAGTGAAGGGAGAGAAAGTACCCAAAGAAAAATATAAAACTTTTTTTTTTCTTCAATTCTTTTCTCCTCTCACTTCATACATGACAAGAAAACTTTCCCAAAGGATATCTTTTCCCTGTCAGCAGGCACTTTTTCCAAAAAAAAAGAAAAGGAAAAAAATATATCTAAAAAGTGATTTGAGAGAAAATGTTCAGAGAGGATATTACATGTTGTTGCTCTTATTCATTTTGAAGTGAATGAACCACACCCAGAGACAGACACGGTATGTCTATCTATCTAGTAGTAGCTCTAAACTGTAATCCCACCAAGTACGATGGGAAAGGTTACCTCAAAAAGTTCAGTTTCTCTTTAAATCCAAACAAACAAAAAGTTTTCTTTCTTCCGTTTTTTTTTCACTCTCTATTATTTGATTTATACTTTGGGCGTGAATGGAGTGGATGGATACTTGAGAGTTTGTGTCCAATAGAAACTTTGGACTGACTACTGGACTGAGCTTTGACCCTAGAAAACCTAGCTTGAGGGGAGAAAAGTTGAGGAAGGAACTCAATGGAGTGAAAAGCTATTAGTGTGTATTACAGTAAATTGTCTGTTTCATTTTTTTTTTGGTTTAGTCCCCTTGAGCTGTGAATGGAGGCTTGAGTATTGAGGAGACCATCATGGAATTACTCAAGGTCCTTTTCCTAATATAGATAATTGGGCTGACTTTCAGTGGCGATTAAAATTATATTCCTGTAATAAATGAGCCCCCTACATATCAGAGTAATTGAGATCTCATTTTATCAGATTAAAATACAATTGTAAGTCAAATTTATAAGTTTTCAATAAGATTTGTAAATTCTTAAACAACTTTTCAGACACAAACATTTAACACCTTCAAGACCAGTTCAAGATCACCTAAGTTAATATTAAGTGTGTAAATAAAATAATCTTAAAAAAATTTAGTGGCCCCCCTGATACACATTTCTTATATTTTTGGTTTGACACATTCTCTCCAATAGATCTTCCAAATCCAAAACCTTTAACGAAAAATCACAGAAAAAGAACTACAGTGCAGTATCCACTTTTTCTTTCATGATGACTTGACTCTTCTCAACTAACTAACAATAATAAGTTCCTGTCTGTTCTGATCTTATTCTTCAGAGAGGATAAGCCCATTACAGCCACATTTTATCTTGGTCTTTCTCTCTCTATCTTTCCAATTTCACCTTCAAACCCTAGCTCTCTCATGAGTCGTGGTTGTATCATGTCGCTGGGGAGGGAGACAGTTGAGTCAAGTCAAGGAAAAGAAAAGAGCATTACCATGTTCCTTTAAGACATGAGGATCTCCCTGATAAATAATTGATACTTTAGTCCCCCATCTCAATCTCATTCTCTCCTTCTTCCCCTAAAAACAAAAAACTCTTCTTCTACTTAATGGAGGAGAGAACAAGGAAGGGATCTAAAAGTATTATTGAGAAATTGGGATTCATTCCCTTAATGGAAGAAGAGGGGAGAAAAAGCAGGAGATCAGTCTTGAAAAATAAAATAAAATTAAGCCTCTCCTCATGCCAAGGCGTGTTAATTGAGTCTTTGTGAGTCTTTAAATGGACTTTAGTTTAGTAGGAGGAGAAGGACTTGAAGCCTTCCTCAACAACACATTTATAATAAATGGATCTCACAATCAGAGAGAAAGTGAGTCAACAACAACTTTTTCCAAAGGACAAATCCTTAGAAGAGTAAAATACAATGGGGTAGGATTGAAGACTGTAATGTGTCTTTGGAACCATTCTCAACAACACTTAATTTTCTTCCTAACTCCTTTCAATCAGGGGTTTCGGGTCTCTCTATAAACATTCTAAATGAAGTTTGCAGCTTGCACAGAATGAGACACAGAGCCCAGAGTACGCCTCTCTGAATTATAGCAGGCTCATTATAATGAAGGACTTTCTCCAACCTCAAGCTCAAGCACAACACCCACGAACGTCTTGACTCTACCACCAAGGAATCCATAAGCCTGACTTTTGTGACATAAAATGAACCTCTTGATTTGGGAGAGAGCGAGAGACCAAAAGAGAATCAGTAGAGCGGAGCGTGTGGGCCCAAAAGACCCGTTCGTGATTATTGTTACATGGTCCTTTAATGGGGAGACTCACACATCCAAGATTATTATTATTACTATTATTACTATTACAGTTATTGGAGAGAATGAGGGAGAACGTGATAAATATAAATTTAAATGTATTATGTTATGACAAAGTCCCTTTTCTTGAGTCCTCCTCCTGGGTTTCTTAACTTGATATACATAGAAAATCATTGAGTTTAATGGAGCTCAAGTACTAAATATGGACTTTTGAGCAAAGGCTTTAGGGCTAAAGACTTATATAAAACGAAAATAGTAATTCTCGGTCCTAAACTGTCACCTCGAAATAGGACATAACAGTAAAATGACTAGGTAAAAGGACCTTGAATGAAATAGTCATGGATGGTTCCTCTGGGGAGAAAGTCAACTTTTAGGTTTTTCCTCTTTATATTTAATGCTGGAGGAGTCATTGGACATGAACATTTTCACTCCTCTGAAAAAAGGAAGGGGAAAAAAGTTTCGTTCTATTCTCCAAGGGAAAGTCAAAGGAGAAAGTCCTAAGCTCAAAATGGCTCTTTTTACAGCTTGGAGAGAATGGGTTTCCCTTTCCCCTCCTTTAGGGTAATGTTCTACAGGATGGTGCTATTAAATGGGGCTTTGAATGGTTCTTGGTTTTATCCATGAACCCTTCTTCTTTTTTCTTATTTTATAGCTGTTGGAATGTGAATGAAGGTCTCAAGTGAGACAGACAAAGTTCTTTTTTCTACCCCCTTCCACTACAACCACCTCTCTTTTTGAGCCTCAAACATTTTATTGATTTCCCATTGACACACGATTAGTTGATTGCTTGGATTGGATTGGAGAGAAGAGGGTATAGGTATTTATGTATCTGAATCTATTTCCCCAATGATTCCCTTTTACACTCTTAACGTTAGACACACACACTCGTAGTTGGATCTGACAGTCTCATCTTCTTTCAAATTCTGATGGTTCCGGGTGGTTCTGTGAAATAGTGAAGGGAAGATAAGGAAAGAAGACTCAGGAGAGAGGGAAACCATGACAAGGAAGGGATCAAATCAATACAACCATGGATGGATGGAGAAAGCACATTTTATTTCCTTTGGAGAAGGAAAAGTCAGGAAGGGTAGAATATGGTCTCACAATCAGTATTATTGTATTTTAGACCAGGGGCGGAATTGGAAGAGGTCCATGTTTTGGTTAAATTACTACAACCAATTTAGCTTGTGTCATTTTCAGAGCCACTTTGAATTTTTGTTAAATGTAATAAGTATGATAATTGTCTTACAGGTTGATACATTTACAAGTTTGTGCTTTGTGCTAATGTTTTTACTAATAAAGTTTAATGAGACTCTCTTCCCCATCCGATCCATTCTTTTTTTTTTCTTCTAAAAAAGATAATATAACCTCTAACATAACATATCTGTGATGTGAATGGTCTGTGGAGGAAGCTTGAGGACCTTCAAAAAGCTCTCGCTCTCTCTGACTCTCTTTATTTGGACAAACATCCACTCAATGTGGTCCATACATACACAAAAGAGAGAGAGGGGGAAAAGTGATTTTCCTATTCAGTTGAGTCTCTTTTCTTTCTCCAGAGAGACATGGATGAGATGACCCATCATCCCGTCACGGATCCTTTTCCTCCTAAATCGTAAATGGATCGTTACAGAGATTGTCCATATGTTCATGTTTCCTTCCTTTCCTCTGCTGGATGATGGCCATCAGATTTAGAGAAGAATAGGATAAGACCCTAAACATAGAGACCCTCACTCCAATAGTCTCATTTCCTTTCCCCTCCCTCAATAAATATACACTTGAGCACACACTTTCTCTCTATTTTCCTCCGTCGACTCGACTCGACCCTTCCCCATAACCATCTATTTTCCATTTCAATTTTCTTTTCTTGAACAACCATGAATAGATGGATGGATGGGGAGTCTGGATAAGGATTCTATGAGCTGCTGGTTTAGCCTAGCTCTCAATCTATCTATTTGTTCTATCATCTCAAGATTATCCATGTGTGTTTTCTTCATTCAATCCCAAGCTTTTATGCATGGATACTCAATTATGGGCTCTGTAGTCCTGCTTCCTTTATACATAGTGCATACATGGATCGACAAGTAGAAGGGAGAAGCATTTTACATTTCCTATTCAAGGTTCCCTTATCGGGAAATAAAGTAAATGGAGGATTGATTTATTTACATGTTTTATTTGGTCTCATTGAAATAAAAATAACAATCCTAATCACAATTCTTGACATGTTTACAACTATACTTTTAGATAGGAATTTTCTGAAATTAATTTTTTTTATGAAGAGCACATAAGTGCTACTACAGTTCCTAAACAACAACAATAAACAATCCGTAATTCTTCATATTGAATACATAAACTAGGATTTCTCCTCCGCTTGAACTTTAAAGACTTTGTCAATTATTAATGAGGAAAACAATTGATGACTGTTCGTGAAGGCCAGAACTTTTACCTTGAACTCAAAATTCGCCCTTTTCATTTCTGGGATTTCAACCAAAATGTGGAGAGGATGAGGAGATAAAAATGAAATAAGACAAGGAGGGAGGAGTACTGTAAAGTTCAAGTCAAAATTGGTAGGCTAAAAACAAAAGAAACGAAAACTTTTTTTAAAAGACAAGGACAAGATGAAGGTGGGGAAATGAGTTCGAATCAGATTCCTTTCAGTATTTCTTTTTAGAAATTGTGGAATAGGATGAGATTGACTACATTACCGATGTTGAATTTTAAGAGAGAATGAGTGGGTGGGAGTTGTTGGAGCGTGCCTGGCTCTCAAGGAGGACGGAGGGGAACCGAACCGAGAAAGGAAGAAGGGGAGAACCAAAAAGTGTGGTAAATGTGATGTGATCCATGGGAGCTAATGAAATTAAAAATGGAGGAGAAAGTAGAGAAAGTAAAACAAGGGTGAGAGTTTGGAAATTGAAAAAGGGAATCAGGAGAGCTTCATTCTTTTAAGACTTTGTCTGTCTCACGGTTTGAGGGGAAGTGAATGAAGAAACAGCTTTTATGTAGAAAACTTTCAAGGGAACCCAAAAGCTTTCTTTCCCTCCGACTCAACCCACGGCCATCCTGTATTCTATCAACTAATTGGAGATATCTCCATTACACAACAGGGAAAGGACCACAAAAGCGAAATTAAAATATCCTTCGTCCTGAACGAACCGTTGTTCTATATATTCACTTGAAGTGAAAATAGGGAAACCATTACTTTAAGAGGGCTACTTCCATTTTTCCTGAATGTTAAAATCCAAAAAATTGTCCTATGCACCCAATCCACCAGAATAGAATAGACAAGAACGCGAATTTTTCTTTGTCCAAGGGGAAAACCATTTAAGCCTTCTGGATAATAATATTGAAATTAACTGAATCGTTTTATGAGTTTGGATCCAGATTGTACTTGTTCAAATCAAACGTGCTACTGATAAAATTCATTTATCCAGCAAAAGGGTAAAGGTAAAATTAAGATCTCCAGTATAAAATGCTGTGAATGAAGTTTTGTACGCTTCCTCTCATAATAAAAATACCTTGAACCCTGGCTTCTCTCCTCCGGCTGTCCCTTTCCCATAGTAGGGCCAACCAAAAAAACCACAGGAAAAGGAGGAAAGACCAAAGAGAGTGAGAAAATCCAAGGGTCTGAATGAGTCTTAGAAGTGAATTGAAGTGTAAGTGAGCTAAAAACCAGTCTAAAACCATCCAGCCACATTCACCCAACTCTTCCTTTTTCCCAAGCTCACTACAACCTTTACCTATTCATGAAGAAAAGAGTTTTCTCGTTTTCTTAAGCTAAAAACTTCTTGGAAGAAGGAGCTCAAAGCTCCTTATTTTCTCCTTAGTTGTGGCTGTTTGGCAGAGACCTTTCTCCCACCACTCCTTCCTGATGATTTCTTTTTATTGAAGGAAAGTGAGTAAGCCAAAGAGCCGGATTGTGACCTTTCCCATCACCGCTAAAAACATGGCAGAACATAGAGTGGTCGCATAGATATTTCTTGAAAGAATTTGTTCAAAGAAATTAGTCTTCCCATAAAAACATCCTCTTCACTTTACTTGGCTTTCACTTTTGGTCCCATTACTTTATTTTGGTGGGTGTCAGATTACATGGATGAAGAGTCAACAATATCCATGTACATTAGATTTCACAAGGAATCG
>JAQIYE010000806.1:0-10664 GCA_034699765.1 Xenyllodes armatus
CTGGAAAGTACTCAGATATTCTTCTGATATGGAATGAGATTGACTATTATTCTTGTCACAAAGCCATTCTTTCAGCCAGATCTCCTTTCTTCAGGTATGTTGCCAATCTTAGTTCTAATAGTGTGTTAATTTACTGTTTGTTTAAAATTTTACAAATATTCGATAAATCCGTAATTCATATATTCAAACGTTTTGCTTTTTCAGATCGCACCTTGCAAGGGCATCTTCCTCAACACTGACCTTAGATGAGAATGTTATACCAAAACGCTATGCTAGGGTATGATGCAGAACTTAAACTTTTAGTACTAGCAAGTATAACGTTTCAAATTAAACGTGTGGTTTTGTGGAGCATGTATATAATTAATACATTTGCGTTTTCAGGTACTCTTGAATGCATTTTATACCGATCGACTGGATCTCAATTTAATCGGCGGTCGAAGTGGACTTGGACAAGTTGAAGCTTTAACTTCTAATGGAAATCTAAACCTTGTTGCATGGGAGGAAGCATTTGAAATATACCAAATTGGTAAAATTAATTTTATTACGAGCAATCATTCATTAGACATTGTATAAGTACGTATAAGTAAGTAACAATACAACTTTAAATTGATGTTTCATTTTGTATTGCAGCACGATTCCTAGAATTCGACCTGTTAGCACACAAGTGTGAAGATATCATTGTCGAGTCTTTGAATACTGAAAACACTGCAAAAATCCTAATCTGGTCAAGTCAGCCCCACGGTTCCAAGTATGTTTTTAGGAAAGCCCTGATTTATGTCCGGGAGGACTACCTCAGCTTTATAAACAATAGCAGCTCATTTTTCGAGCTGGATCGAGAATTGTTGCAAACTATACTAGATTCAGACTTTGTTCAGGTAATGTAGTAAATTGATAAACAAATGGTATTATATATTGAATATTCAATATTCGAAAGATTAATGGCAATTCTGCAACCATGCTTATTGGCTTTCTGGTTAGGCTTCTGAATCGGACATCTTACAATCACTTCTCCGCTGGGGAGAGCACCAACTAAATTACACTTCCAAATCTAGTAGTGTTGGAAGTAGTAGGGGTAAGAAAATGAAATACGAATACTGATGAAATGGACATGGAAGATAAAAGTAAGTTTATTTTTATGGGTGTCTGTCTTATTATTATGCTTTAGAACCAAGCGTTTTGTCGAACAATCCATCTCGGGAGAAGAGGAGTGGGAAATCTCCTGCGATCATAAGAACAGATCTCCAATTAAAAGAGCTACTTCACCCTCTAATCAAGCTGATCCGGATCGAACATGTTCTTAACAACGAGTTGATAATTCATTGTTGCAAACGTGGAATTGTTAGTACAGTTTCTTAGAAATAATTGTTCATGTACTAGATATTGATGTAGGTCTAAACATAACCTACAATTTCTAATATTTTTTGCCCAAGATTTCCCTTCCACCGTCGCATATGTTGAATGAGGACCACATAAATCCTTGGCTCAATTCCAAGCGACCACCACGACTTTACTCGCCTTACTATGAAGAAGTTCAAGTAGCACTGCGTCAAAGGGACTTCACAGGGACCTATAGTCATAGTCTTAGTCGTTTGAGAAGAATGCCTGATACTCTTTATATGGTTGAAGAATCTGAACAAATTCCTAGAGCTGGAGAGGATATCGGTAAGTAGAATCTGAATGATCGAGTAAAAGGAATGAGTAATCAGGAATGCTTTGTACCGCAAAATGTATCGATTTTAATTTTAATTAAAAATTTTTGTAGTCATTGATCCCGAGGTTCTCAATGCAATGTTACATCGAGAAAAGAAACTAAAGTCAGCTGTCAATGGCCGCTTCTCGGGTCAAAGAGGTGGTGTTATTCATTTAACCAATAATACAATCAAATATATCAGACTTCGAGTCGTTCGTGAATTTGGTTTACCAGATGAAGTGGCTCAGGTAAAGTACAGTCTCGAAAGTATTAAAAAGTATGTGAGTATTGACTATTGAGTATCATCAACTATTAGGTTTTTTTTTACAAACCATTACTTTTTTTTGGATAGGTATTAGATCAACGAACCCAAGCAACAAATAATCCAGGAGGCAGTAACACAGCAGAATGTAGCAGTTCAGCTAACGTAGCAGCTATCCCTCAAAAGAGTCTGACCCTACCCCGTGATATTAGTCCAACACAAATGCCAGACGTTGTTACAAGTGAAGAACTAACCAGAGTTGAGGAAGGTTTAATTGACTTGGATCTTGGGGATGGCGGAAGATCCAATGGATTGGGGTATGCAAGAAGGTCCAGTACGGCCAGTAACAGGTAATTCATTACTGGATGTTTATATCTACATATTATATGTAGAATAGGAACATATTCTTATGTGATATTCTTTGAATTTGAACTTGAACCCTGTTTCTATTACTTTGCAGACCTGACAGTTTTTCCAATTCTGGTAGCTACACTTCCGTCACTGGAGAATTTTCAGTTATTGGTCCACCTCACTTTTTATAGTTGTTATTTTTTTGACTATTGACTATTCCCATTTTGTTATTTTCTCGGTAATTGGTTTGTGCATTAACCACAAAAGGCACGAGAGTTATTATTTTCTATTATTTGTTTTTATCTCAAGTATTACAAGTTTTAAGTCTTAAATTAGAGATAGGAAATAATTAAAGGTAACCCGAACGAAAACTTAGATCAATAATAAATTAGTTACACACCTGAACAAAAGTATATAATGGTTGAGGATAAAGTGGAATTATTAGAGTAAATCACAGTCTTAAAAAGCATGAGAACCAGAACAATAAGGCAAACTTCACATAGAAAACTTAATATTATCAGTTATTTCTCGACATAGTAAATACAACTCTGGCAGGTCTTTCTTCATATCCTCAGTCGTCTCCAATCTAAGCTTAAGTTGATACAATTTATCACAAAGGTAATCAGGTGGAGCCTCAACCCTCAAGCCCTTAACTTGTAACAGTCTCCTATAAATTGCAATTTTAACTGAAAACAGTAACTTAGAATTCGCACAACGGATTGACACCCTATCCTCAGCTAATGCTACGAGTACCCGATCCTCATAAACATAAACTGAGAACTCTGGCGATGAATGGAGTTGGGTAATTAGACTTAAAAAACCCCGATGAAGGGAGTCTTCTAAAAATATTTGTACAAATCTATTCGCCAAATCTTTATTTAGACAAAGGTCAAACCTAACAATAGGAGGGATACTCAGACTTTCATCCTGTTCAACAGAGTCTTCCATGCAGCAAGGATCCAACCCTGCCTGATCCATGAGGGGTCCAACTCTCCTTCCCGGTGATAAGAGGAACAAACAATCAATCCAAAATCGAGAGCCTTGAAAAACTTTGAGAAAATTCTGTTCTTCCCAACTGATGAAAAATGAAAGTTGAACATTTAATTGGACTGGAGAATATGAGGTGAGGATTGAGCATGGTAATTTGAAAAGGAATCTTTCCTTGGCCCCAGGTCCAAAAGGATTTTGTAAGAACCATGTTGAGACTTGACGACCTTCATCCCAATCCAATGTAAAATGCCAAAATTCTGGGTCAAAAGACATTAGAGGATTCTCACTCATATTTTCTACAACTAAAAGAAGATCCTCTGGGGGTCCGTCACAGTTATTTTCAGCTTCATCTGATCCCGTTCCCGATAGGACTTGCACATAAAATTTAAATAGGGTCTTTGAGATCTCACACTCACCATCACCACCTAACCTTTTAGTTAATTCAACAAAATTTTGAAAAAATGTTAATTGGGCAAGGATCCGTTCAGTTCTGGCTCTATCTTTGTTCACATCACTCAATTCCTTGGCAAATTTCACAAGGGAGTTTATTACATCAGACTGATCATTCATTTCAAAAATTGGTGGAAGGCCAAAAGTCATTTAAATCTTTGGTTCTTAATCATTTAAAAGTTTTGTCGAAAATAGACGTGGCTGTTGGAGGTGATCCCGTAGTCATGAAGGCTTGCAGCTCGATTTGAGAAAGTTCCAAAAGGGACTGGGTTGATAAGGTCAAATTTGAACTTGTTCTTACTCATTCTCTCGGTTAGGGGCTCATAAATGGAGTCAGGTCCAGTAAGGATGGTCTCAAGGTAAGCCTCAAGGTGAGCTAAAATCTCATCGATGGAAGCACCCACCGAGACACGGAGCCTGTAGGCAGATCCTGTAAAAGTTAAAAAGACAAAAAAAAACTTTTTAAAGGTTCATTTAATTATCTTTCTAACCTATTGTTTTATCCTATGTACTTTTCATTCACCAACCAGTAGAAAGGTCTTTAAGCTTGAGCGTGATTGATTTATTTAAATCTAGATCAGACTTATAGGAGGAACGTGGATCGCTTTGTGAGGGACTGATGATAATTAGATCTGGAAGTTGTGCAATCTGGGCAGACTTAACCGAAGGAAGGAGTCCTTGGACAGATTTCGAAGTTTTTCTGATTGTTTAAAAATGTGATGATTTAAGTTACTTGATATTAGCTCTAGCCAAAAAAATTACATTTATCTACTAGTATTTTACATATCATCCTGAGTGTGTCTTTTGTTCCTTGATTTAAACTTCATTCCAGGGTAGAATTTTGGTAAATTTGGTGAACTCCTTGACAACTTTTGACCTTTGCCGACAAAGGCTCCTTGACCACAATGAACTTCTGCCCTCTTGTCAGTTACAATCAGCATGATACCATCTGGATACTTGCTTTGGAGCTCAGTTGGAAAAAATCCATCATAGATATCTTGAAGAAGTTGAGCAGCTGAAGGTGAGGAATAGCTTCGAAAATTCGATGAATCGCTCAGAGTCAAACCATTCTTGTACAAAGTTATGGTCACTGCTTGAGTGGCCTATATATATATTGTCGAGTTGAGTTAATCTGATTAATTTGTAATCTTGCAAATGTAATGTAACCACAGAATGACTTTAACAGATTGAAGAAACCTTGAACGTGGCTCCTCCAGAGTTGTAAACGAGTTCCATTGATGGAGAATTTCCCAAGAGGGAGTTTAGCTCCCTGACCATATTGATGAGTCTCTCATAATCAAGAACATGAGAGGAACTGGAGCTTGAGCCATAATCAAATCCCAGTGAACTTGAACTTGAGCTTGAACTGGCCCCAACTAATGAAAGTTTGGTACCAGACATTTGTCTTCGAGTTCTGGTTTGAGAATTGCTGTCACGATCAGGGGAATCACCTTGACCAATCTTGGCCTAAAATCAAGACGTTTCATTTGGCTTCTTTCTTGAGAATTTGAGAATGTTTAAGTAGTTAACAAATTAATTCGTAAAATGTGGGCTGAGCATTACCACAAGGCATTCGACTGAACGTTGAAGTTTTGCTAGGTCTTGTTTGAAACCTTTCGTTGCACCTTTAGCCTCTTCTGACTCTCGAAGGGCTTTCTCTAAGGAGGATTTGAGTGAAGCCATTTGGGAGTGTAGGTTTTGAGATGAATCATCAATATTAATCTCCGGCTGAATTTGCTCGGTCCTTCTTTCCTTGTTTCGATTAATAGATTCAATTGAACGTGGTCCTGGCTCACGGTCACTTTGAGATTGGGAGCAAGCAGAATGTCCAAGTAGATACGTTTCTGGTTGCGTTGAATGAGTCTGATGAGGATGGGGAGGAGAAGGTGGACGAAGTGAGAATTGGGTCAAATCTTCAGTCCTCCTTGACCTCCGTTTGTTTCCATTTGGGCGATAACTTATGTCTGAGCAATTAAAAGGATTTATCTTGATTGAGTGGGGGCTTAATGGATGTAAATGGATATAGTTTGTAACTTAACAGACCTTCAGCTTGTTGAATATGAGCTGGATTTGACCGATTCTGACCAGATACATTCAGTTGAGTAAAGAAAGATGGTAGTCGTCCATTTCCTTCTGATAAATTAACTGATTTAGTTGGAAGTCCACTGCCTCCATGATGAGAATGAAAGGACCCTGGCCCTGCCATTCCTCCAGGTGAGGGAATTGTTGTTGCCTCATAAAAGGACTCGGCTGGTCGTCGAAGTTGATCAATAGCTGAATAAGTTTGTAAGAGGGTTGGAATTGGACAAGAATATCTTGGTCGTGACACATGTGGTGGAGCCTGGACGTGAACCACAGTACGTCTTGATCCGGTGGACATTACGGGTACGGGTTGTTGACCTCGTTCCTCACTACTGTCAATCTCATCTTGATATGGGATCATGATGGTGAAGATCAACGGGAGTTCTATGGATAAAATATGAACTTTTCTCAGGAGGATCTTAGAGGGAAAAGGAACCACATTTAGTACAACGCTTTTTGGATTAAATGCTCGTCCATGGGTCAGCTAAAGATGCCGTTATCATTGTTATACATATTTCACATTCATCCCTTGTCCTTGGGATCAATCAGTTGTCACTAACTAAGATTAACTAAACCTAAACAGTAGACTAATTAACATTATTAAATCATGGATAAATTATTATACCAATTTACCTCAAATCACTAATAATGAGTCAAGCCAGGATCAGTACAACATCAACAGGTGACAGGTCAGGTCATGGTCAAAAAAGGTCAGCAATGATCCACCAGTTTCCAAAGCACAAAGTCCAATCCAGCAGTTTCCAGTTCTTGAGTTATTGACACTGGCACCAAATTACATTAATTTTACGTCGATTTCACTGATTTATTTTTTCTTTAAATGCAAAATATTTCCAAAAATTCCTATTTTTGTTGTCAAGAAATTTTGAGTTTCAAATTTTTTTTTTGCTATTTTCATTCATTTTGCCGGACTTGAGAGCCAATCAGACCCTTTGGATTTGTGAGTGGGAAGTTTCACTTATTTAAAATGTTGAAATTTCTTGGAAAAGTCTCAATTTTGGAAATCTGGATTTCTTGGAATTTTGATCAAATTTCTTGGAAATTTTTGTTAAAATTTGTATTTTTTTCGAACAGTTTCTGCTTCAAACATATTTTCAACAAAATTAAACCATGATTCGAAGAGTTATAAAACAAGGATCATCTTCATTTCCAATTTCAAGTAGATCAAATGTGACAAGTTATGGAAACTTTGTTATTGTGAATTCTCTGCAGTCTCAATGTCAAGGTCAATGGCTAAGCTGTTCGAGGTCAAATTTCCAACCCCAGTGGGATGAGTCAAGGTCAAGGTTGAGGCTAATTTGTCAAAGTAGAGGCTCTACTGAAGATGAAGAAGAGTTCAAAGACGGTAGACACAGAAGAGGTTTTGGGGCTGGAACTCAATCCTTATTAGCTTTCTCAGTAGCTTTCCTTGGTTTCTTTGAGACTCAACCCAAGTTGACCCTTGAGGAAGAACTGTTGTTAACAATTAAAAAAGCTATTTTGGCTATACAGGTATAAACCATTTCATTTCAAAAGTTATGGCTTATGGTAAATAATAGGGTCTAAGGTCAAAGGTTAAGTGTTAAACATTTTAATTATTCATTTTCAGAGAGGTCAATTTGATAAAGCAGAAAAATTCCTGTTCAGTGCCCTCAAAACCTCACATGATGAAGGACTGGAAGATGCTAAAACTCAAATCTTTGACATTCAAGCTAACCTTGCCCTCCAACTAGGACAATTTGATAAAGCAGAGCATTTGTTCAAACTTACGGCTCAGAGACTTGTTTCCTTAAAACAAGTGTCTCCAAAAGATAATTCAATTGTTGAAATGTCACTCAAATTGGCTGGGATTTATACGAGTACTGGTCATATAAATGAAGCCATTAGTGGTTTTGAGTATTGTATTAATACTCAAAAGGAAAAGGTTAGGTTTGTAATATTTTTGGGAGATTTTCATTTCGACTTCATGTAAGATGTAAGAAGATGATTTTTTCATGGCTCTTATGATTGCTTTTATTTTTCAGATTGAAAAAGAAGGCGTTGAGGATGAAGACTCATTGATGTTAGCAGCTTGGGCCCTCCATGGTCTCTCTCAGCTTTATATTATGTTAGGAACCTCAGGGAAGTTTGACAAAGCAAACATTGACAAGGCCTTGGCTCTTGGAAAAGAGGCACACCAATTTGTTTGTAGAGCCGTTGGAGAAGATTCGGAACAGGTATGCATATGCTTCCCGAAACAGTTTATTGAGAAGACCCATGCATAAGAGAAGACCTATAGTTTTTGGTTTTTAAGGATCGTTATATTATTTTCCATTTATTTCATGTATTACAGTCTATCACAATCCAAAGTGATCTGGCCAGTGCATTAGCCCTTATAGGAGATTTTGAGGGTGCTCTGACGAAACTTAACGAAGCTGAAAATTTGACAAGAGAAACGAATGAGGACTTATTTCCTCATTTAAGGGTGAACACTGGAACCATCTATATCATGGTGAGATGAGAGAACTCAATTTTTATCTGATTAAGATCAATCTTCAATAATTATTGAAGAATAGAATCCAAAGTTAAATATAACTCCCGTCATTAAGAAATCAACGTTTTCTTGTTTCTGTGTAGAAAGGAGAATTTGAGGAGGCTGAAAAGGCTTGCAAGGAGGCCAGAATTTTGGCTTCTAAACTTGAAAACAAGGAATGTCAAACTCGTGCTGAGGAATGTATTC
Organism: Xenyllodes armatus; assembly: GCA_034699765.1. Lineage (NCBI taxonomy): Eukaryota > Metazoa > Arthropoda > Collembola > Poduromorpha > Odontellidae > Xenyllodes > Xenyllodes armatus. The sequence goes on from JAQIYE010000806.1 coordinate 8,542, forward strand.
GCCACTGCCTGGAAGCCAAGAAAAAGTCAAACCATAGTGCTCAAAGTGCTGCTGGCTAGTCGAAATATGTTTTCCCTCTTCCCCTGTGATTTTCGAAATTAGATAAGAAATAGCCATTTAGTAAAAGGGGTTTAAAGTTATAGGCTGGATGTTGTGGCTGTTCAGTCTTAAAGGCTTGGCCCATGCTTTTAACTTTAGCCAGAGAGTTTTTGAATATTTGTATTGTACTCTTAATAAGCTGGTCTTATTAGTTTAACATTCGTAAAATGTAGAGGAAAAGTTAAATTGACAACTTAAAGATGACCCTATACTTTTACTCTATACTGATTTCAGACAAAAATCATTAAATGGAACATGAATGAAACGTTGAGAAATGGAAAAAGACAAAAAAGTTCTTGAAATATCAACTCATTTTATTCTGATCTCATTCGAAGTTCGAATACAGAATAGTAAACCTTTCATTTGCCTTCATGAAACAGGTCAATCTTCAGGTTTTTCTTGTGGAGGTCCACAAGGTTGAAGCATTTTTTCAACCATATGGAACCTAACTCGAGCTTTACTCTCATTCTCAGTCAGAGCTACATAATTAAGTAGGTCCGTGTGTCCAAGGAAAGAAGAAGCTGTGTCTCGATGTTGATTAGTTAACCATTCATGCTTTGTTGTATCTGTATGACCTGTCCCAATGTATCTGGATTGGAGATGTTCCAACTGACTGTGGATATTGTACCGTTCTCCTCCTTCAGCCATTCTTGTCACTTTTCAATTTCGGATGATGCTACTTTTCTAGCAGAAGTTGAGCCAATGTCTACATTGTTAAAATTTCAAAAAGCCAGTTTGAAATCCAACTTTTTGATTACAATGTTAGTTAAATGTAAGAATTTAATGGAGTTGGGAAGCTTAAAACATCAAATTGACTCACTTTTGAAAAAGTATGTGGTACTTTCTCCCAGCTTTCTCCTATACTTTCTCCAAGTGTGAATTCCACACAAAAGTCAAGGAAACCAAGAGAAATTGATCCAACAGCAAACAAATTCGTGTCCAGATTTTATCGGTCCAAAAAATAAATCCAGAATTTTGAGAAATTTTCAGTTTGAGAGAAATTTTCTTGATTGATAACCTTTGAAGACTTGGTCAACAACGCTTTGGTTTTCAATTCACTGCTACTCCTGTACGGTCCAGAGTCTTGGGGTGAAAGTTTAACAGAGGCAAAATGGCGTTGAGTCCTCAACAACTAAGTTCTGGAATTGGAAATGTTCATATGTGGGGTCTGAGTCCTGCTCGAGATATTTTCGATTTTATTGGTAATTTGATGGGTGTCATCAGTTTAGGACCCTTCTCACTCACATTGTGGAAAGAAATCGCTATTAAACCCTTTTTTAACCCCTGTAGGAGCAGAGTTATTACAAGAGAGAAGGAATGGAGAGATCAATATGTTCATTTGGGGGCAAGCTGATATTCGACATTGTCTCCTCACAATCTCAAATAACTGGAGGATCCTAAAGGAAAATGAGATTAAGATCAATGTAATGAATAATTTAGGAATTTATATTCATATAAACGATGACAGAATTATTCATAATGTTTTTGAACGAGTCTTTAAGGTCAAATCCCTAAATGAACCCAAAGGAAAGAACTCGTTCATATTCAAAGACAATACTTTGACCTTAGTGCCTTTTGTCTTGATCAAAGCTAATTATTTCATTGTTTTCGAAATTTCAGTTATATGTAGTGGAGAGTAACTTTGAAGTTTATGCTCGACAATTATTATTTTGGCTCTTGTCCATGGAACCCCTTGAGTCCATTGGTCTTCATGAGAAAACAACTCAGTTCATGGAAGTCCTTGGGAATAGTCTCATTCGACCCCAAACTAAAAGAACCCTTCAGAGACTCATTGAGAAATTGATCAAGTACATTCAATTTTCAATAATTATTTCTTCAAGAGGTCAAAGGTCAACAAGCTTTCTCTAAAAATTATCTTTATTCATATAATCAAAGGGTCACAACAGATGAAGAGGCGAGAAAGGACCTTCTCCCAATCATTGATTTCTCAGAATTGAAATACAAGGAAAGGGACTCAATTGCTGAAATCTTTAAGTTTTGGGGCAAGCTCTATTCCAATTTAG
>JAQIYE010000807.1:0-10660 GCA_034699765.1 Xenyllodes armatus
GTGCCAGCAGAACGAACCCTAGATCCAAGTATTAAACTAACGATGGAACAAAAATTTGAGTTAGGAAAACTATGAATTTGAGCTTGGGTTTATTTTTGGGGAAAATGAAGGGGGAGTCCTTTTTTGAAATTCATTATATTATCGTCTCATCTTGATCTCATTCTTTAAAAGAAAGAAAAAGTCCAATGCTGATTTTGTAGAAATTTTAGATAGAGAAAAAGATTTGTTCATTTGCTTATAATGTTAGGCGCCTTATTGTTATCCCTAAATATTATTCTATATACCTTGCCTATTTTTATAATTTTGCCGTATTTTCTAATAAGAAAGTGGCATTGACCTGGTATTATGGTTTAAATATTTGCCTTGTGTGATGATTAGTTAAGTGGGTTTTAATTTAAATTCAAAATCATAATTTTTGTTTTTAGAAAATTATGTTTTTGGAAATCATAACAGGAACAATCAAGGATCCAGTCCCATAAATGTTCAATCCCACTTTCCATTCTTTCAAATTCAATTCCCATTCAGTCAGAACCACTTAAAACATCAAACACTGTTGGGAATGTCCGGATATGTTTTTGTTCATATGGTTAGTCCAAGTCCAAAACCCTTCAGAGCCCAACTGTATACTCACTTCAACCAAAGCTCAAGGGAAACTTCCTTGAGAGTTTACAAATCCTTTATGGTCTCTATTTGTATGGACAGACGAGAGAGGTGTGGAAGATAGGGCAAAGAATGGGAATCTACACAGTTTGTATTTATGTACTAAAGTTAGCAGCTCAGCTCAGGTCTGTTCTCTGATTGTGAGTGAGCCAGTCCAAGTCAGAGTCAGAGAGATGTGTAAAAAAGGTGAGAAGGAATTACTCAATTTGACACACTATTAAAGGTGGTGGTCGTGGAATAAAGAGTCAGTCCTCACCCTGCCTCAAATCCCAAGACTCATGTTGTAGACCCTGAAAATTTATGGGAATTTGTTCTATAAATGGATTTACTAATTCATTGTTCCATTTTGTGTTTGAGGTTGCCAGCTAATTATCCCCTTTTAAGTTATGAACCAAAAAAAATTGGTTTAGTTTTTGACGACACTTTGTAAAATCTTGTTTAGACTTCATTGCTTGTATTTTTTTTTGCTCCTGAGAGAGCTTAAGTATTTGGAGGAGCATTGTAATTTTAGTTTTTTAAATGAATTTACTTCTGACAGTAAGTTATGTTTTTTTAATTATCGTATTTATCTGGACATGTTGGTGAAGGTGAGGGGTTACGTTAAATTGTCTCATTGTTGGGTGACTCTTCTTTTGCTATTCATTGACGTCTCCATGAATAAATTGTATTTTATTTTATTTTTAACTTGAATCCAAAAGTTCAGGTCGAGAGTTCAGGCCAACAGTCAAAAGTTCAGTTCCAGTCAAATCCAGAGTGAATCTTCGTGTTTTTAAAGATGAAAAAAATGGGGAAGATTTTTTTTGTTGCCTTCTGGCTATTTAGCTTTTATATTAAGAAGAGCCTCATCCTCATTCTTTCATGGGGAGAATGATGATGATGATGGTAATGATTACCCGAACGGAAAGGATCTCTTCTCCCTATCATTTATTCCAAAAAAGCCCGAAATTTCCAAACCAAAAGTATATTTTTCTCCTTTCCTACAGCTAAAAGCTGAACTAATGTTAGCTTAAGTCCCTTAATAAATTTCTAATTTAATGCGTTTCTTTGGTTGAGTAGGAGTAGTTAATACCACACATTTTATTTTTTATCCAAGGACATCCCATAAATGAACTTAATAGGAGAAAGTGAGCCCTATTAGACTTTTATTTTGAAGTTTTTTTTTGGGAGTCTTTTGTTTGGAGAAATGGAGACCAGTAGAGAACCCCTGACTTTACCAGCTAAAACTCTTTGAACCTCATTTTTTTGGGAGAAAATGTTCACACTCACTCGACACATTCATTTTATTATATTACTGTATTATAGGACTCTCCTTCCTCCTTCGTCTTTTTTTATTTTATTTTAGTGGAAGTGATGAGCTTGAGTGAACTTCTAGATTTTGTCTATATCTTTCTCAGTGCAAAAAGATTTTGTTTCAACTGAACCGAGAGGGCTTCTGGCTTTTTTGTACGGTCTCTATATAAGAGCATAGCATACCGCTGTTTTCCTTTGATTATATTGTTTATACTGGTGGAAGTTGAACAGAGTTAAGGATTTGGTTTTAAGCCAATTTGGGCATTCAGTAAACGTAGATCGTTAGGAAATTCTGGTTCAGTACAAACTGTAGGAGTCCAGCCATTATTGACCTTGACTTTGCTGTAATTATTCGGCATTTAATATTTAATCATGATCTTTAGTTGAAAATCTTGATATATGTTTCTTTACATAATTATTTCGTAAATTATGAAAAGTTGGAACAAAAAAACTTTTTAGCATAACGAGCTACGGATGCAATACGGAGGTATGATGAATTGGACCAAAAGATGAAGGTTTCACGAATTAGCCATGACACAAAAGAAAACGTTAGTTTGGTTTGGTCTAGATCGTTTAAGTTTTTAAGGATCACAAAAACAAAAGTAAGTAGTAGGAGAGGAAAGCAAAGGATTTTGAAGCTGATTTCGAACGGACTAAAGTATAAGAGGCAAGTCCTCTTTTCATTCTTGTGCTCCTTCCTGCCTATTCTTCTCGTTGAAGATTTTTTGACTTTTTGAGTTTGAGAGAGAGAGAGAGCCCTTCTTATCACCAACAGAAAACTTACATCTACTTCCTCTTCTCTCCTCAAAGACCAAATCAAGTCAACTAAACTCTTCAGTCTAAACACAAAGTTTTTAGTCTTTTCTTTAAGTTTTGAAGAGGGAGGAAAATGGAAAGACATTATCATCATCGTCAGGGACAGAAGGAATGGAAGACAGATCTGGGAAAACTATGATGAGATGAGAGAGGAAAGAAAATCTTTTCTTCTTTTTACACCATCAACAAAATACTACTGTAGAAGAAATATAAAAGAGGAAATAGTTCTTCATGAGATCCTCCAGTGGAATTCAGGAAGTTGTTGAATAAAGACATGAAATAAAATCCTTGTATGACACTACGTAGGACAAGGGAGTTTCCGTAATAATGTGAAAGGGTGTTTTTAGAATAGTAGCTGGGAATTTATTTGTGATATTCAGTTAAGTTTAATAGTATAATAGTATTTATTTGAGGGGTCTTGGTCTGATTCAGTTCTGATTCTCTGGTCTTGTAGTGGTGAAAGGTCCATGTCTATCCTTTCTCCCATTTTGATGTTGTTGAGTTTGAAATTGTTAAGGTTATTCAGTTTGGGTATTTTCACTCACCTCACCACACTTTCTCCTCTCCCGGGTAAATACATAGGGAATATGGGATGGGCCATCATGTCCCAACTTTCCCATTTACTTGTCACTCAGTTCCCTCCGAAGAGCTCTAGAGTAAAATACTCATACAGTAAGATAGTGAGGACAAGTCATATAGAATGGGAGAGAACAGAACAGAGCTCTTTGCCTTGCCTTGTTGTATTTGACTGAACCGTCAAACAAGGCACAAGGGAAGGTTCATAATAATATAATACAAGAACAGGTTTAGTTTAGTAGTTTAGTCGAGGACTTGGACATCTTGGAATATTTATGGCTTCATAGCCTATAATATAATATAATAGGAAGGAATTGTGTACGGTGGTAACAGTAACACATGAAAGTAAGTAAGTAAGTGAGGACTTGTATGGAAGGAAGAGAAGGAGTTTTTTCTTCCTTCTCTCTCATTTGTTTGACAAAATGTGGAAAGGTTTTAGTAGCCACACAAGGAAAAATGATTCATGGGTTTGACACACCTGACATGTTTTAGTAGAAAAATGAAGGCTTGGGAAAGAAGACGAAGCCTTTTGGTTTGTTATTTGTTATTTGCGCTCCGCCTTTGATTGTCATTTACTGTATTGGAGTCTCCGAATGAATTATAGTAAAAGGTGAGGTGAGAGAGGAAGGACAGAAGCTGAGATTATATTTATATGAGTGAGGTCAAAGGATATGTTACTGATGTTGACATGTTCATGTTTCATAGGGGTCAACAAAATATTTCTGAATGATGTATATTGTGGCATTCCTTGGTCTGATCTGACTTTAAAATGAAATCCGATTTGAACCTTCAAGTGTTTCAATTCAAGCCCGATTGAAATAGTTGAAGTAATTTATCAAATGTTAAACATTTCACTTAGGTTAGTTCTCCAATTGTTTCAGTCCATTTAATTTGGGCAACATCAATAATAATTTCAACTCCAAAAACAATAATGTGCCTCATCTGGTTATTTATATGACTTCATTCAATTTTTCAACCTTCTTTACTCCAACATTAAGCATCATGCTTGCTCTCCCTTCCATCTCAACAACATCAATGCCCTTCGTTACGTCCGGATTGAATTACCTTCCCTTCAGTCCAGAGGAGGATAATTTGGGTGGTTCTCATATTTCTCTCTAAACTAAAAGCAAGATAAAGTAAAAGAGACACTGTATAGTTAAGGGTCATGATAATCATGATGATGGAAGAACACTTATCCTTTGCTCTAAATTATTATTATTTTCAGCTCAATTCCTACAATTTTTTATGAGTCCTCTCTCATCTTAAATCTTAATCATCAGCATATGCATTTTTTTCTCGGGGAAATGAGTAAGGGTTGAGGCAAAGTTTAGTCTTTAATCCTATTATTCGAGGCCAGTGGTTCTTTGAATTTTTTTTAAAAAATGTTTAATCTTTAATATTCCCTTTGATTTCATCCCGCAATGCAGTGGTTCTGTTTTGAAGCTCTGTTTATTGTTGCCCAAATGTTTTAACTACTCCTTCCTACTTTCGTTTCGGAAGCTCATGTTCGAGTTTCATTTCTGGTGTGTGCTGTTGAAATAATTAAATTGTAAAAAGGTGTAAGTTCCTTGTCCTCCTCCTCCTGACTGCATGTCTGTAATAATTTCATAGGGAGAGGAAAGGTTAAATCCCAACTGGGAGACGCATGCAAAAAAATAAGAGAATGAGAATGAGAGACAGGAGATTGCCGAGAGAGGGATAAGAATAAAGTTAAAAACTCTCCTGATGATGATTCCTCAGGCTTGGGTTAAGTCATTCATAATAATTATATTAATATTAATTCCCATCACCTACCTCCCTAGGAGTCTCATTTCATTCCCTAAATTTCATTTTGTTTAAAATTGTTTTTTAATGTTTTGTGTGAAGCTATCCCTCCATAGCCCGTCAGGGTGTCATTTTCTTTTTCCCCTTAGTAGATTTTTTTATTTGTTTGAACTAGTTGTTCTTTAGGTTTAGGTTTAGGGGATGCGATGGCCCTTGATCCTTTGGGGTCGTGCAATGGGTTCTTTAAACATATAGATACAATTCCAAACTTTAGATTATGCGAGTCGGACTCGAAAACAATAAACGTTTATGTAAAGGATTCGGATTCTTTGAGTTAGCCATTTAAGAATGAATCGAGTCACTAAAAATCGGACGCGAACTCATGGCCCGCCCGTGAGTGATAAATTCACAAATGTCTAAACAAAGTTTTCCATATTGTTTAAATTTAATTCCTGTGTTATTTGTTAAAATGAGGACTCATTTCTCATTTGTTTGTGGGACAAGAATGAAGGGGACCAAATACCAAATGGTTTTAAACTTTCCTCTATCATCTCGTGCTCAACAAAGAACTCAAATCATTATTGTAATAAATAATAATAATAAGTAATGGTCTATGAATTTGGACTGTGAGTGTGTGAGTGAATGATAATAATAATGAGAATGAGATGAGTCCGTCAGTCACCGGTCTCCCTTCTCCTTCCCTTAAAAACATAGCAGAGAGAGAATCGTTCCGGTATTCTGAGCCGTGTCCTGCTGTCCTGTGGTTTCCTCTCTCTCTGGAAAATTATATATGTTGTTGATGTTGATGTTGAGTCGAGGTTAATAATAATGACTAGAGTTGTCTATACATTTTCTCTCCCTCATGCTCTAAAATTAAATAAATTTTAGATTTAAGAGGACCATGGGCCATGATCACATGCCAATTTATTGATACAACAACATTTTGGTGCCCATCAAAACTAAACTAGGACCATTTATTTCTAACTGTTAAAATCCAATTTTATGATTAGCAATTTTAGTAGTTTCAGTGTTCCATGCCCAATTTCTCCCATTGACCCTCAACATGTAGTTCTTCTTGAAGACTTCTGTGAGTCTCCTCTCTAATCTCCTTTCCTTTTCTCTTCTTTTGTGTACAAGAGAGATTAGCCACACTTTTGATTCAAAGGCACGAAGGAGGAGGTGGATAAAACTTTTAAAAAGTTTAGTCTTCTTGTTTCTTGTTGTTTAAAGGATTGCTGGGTAATAGTGAAGTTGCAGTTATTGTTGTTCTCTGTCTCTATTCTCTGTGTGTACTAAGGACCCATTCTTTTTTTGTGACTGTTTTTTTTTGCCAAGACAAGACCCAAGAGCAAGAGCGGATGTGATGTGATGTGAGAGAAGTTGATGGTAAGGATGAGATGAGTCAAGTCAAATGAATGCCTTATTGTATGTCCTTAGATACGGAAAAAGGGCAAGGAACGTCCTTTTCCCATTTTTGACTCTGTCCATTTCCATCCCCTCCTAAATTGTAGCCAGAAACCTAAACTTAACTTTGTCCTTGTGATAAAGGAGTATAATTTCTCAATTTGTACAATGTACCGTGAGTCCAAGAACAATCCTGGGTAAATAAATAAGTCTCAAAATTCCCAAAACTCAAATAGTCCCTTGAACTTAATCGACAGGCACAAGAGGTACAAGCTGGAAAGTTGATACGGCTAGCTGTTGTTGAAGATGAAACTTTGAACCCTTCCTTCATTGAGTACAATGTTACAGCCTTTTCTGAAGGGTTAAAGGAATAAGGAACCGGGTTGAATGTTGAATTGAAACAGAAACCCGGGTATAATAGGGATAGAGGAGGAGGGGAGAACTTAACTTAAACTTTGGTGAGGTCTGGATCCCATGGTTCACGATTCCATTCATTTTCTCTCCAACCATGAAGAGAGACAGCCAGATGAGAGAGAGAGAGGGGGAAATCCAGGGAAATGAAAATTTTTAGAAAAAGCTTTGCTTTGAAGAAGCCAAAGCCAAAAGGCTGTCCATGAGTGGTGGTGGTGGTGATGGTGAGCCTCAACGTTTATCCAGAACTGAAAGTAGTAGAATAGAATTTTACCATGCCATTGATTTTTCCGGTCTTTACCTTCTCTTACTTTTTCGTTGAGATCTTTCTTTCTTCTCTTAACTTTAGCTTTTCTGTTTGGGAGACTGCTCTACTCACACAATTTTCTTATTGTTAGTCCCTCATCTTCTTCCTCTCATTTTTTAAAGTTTTTTTTTCATCCTTGAAAATTCAGTTGAGTTTTTAAAACTCAACTAAACACGGTCTCATGAAATAGTATATTGTTGAGGACCCAATCCAATTCGAGTTACACATGATCATAATCCTGAATGATTCCTGATCTTCTCTGAAGTCAAGGGAAAGGAAAGTCCGCAAAGTAGCAAAGATTGTTCTTTCTCTTTCTCAATTTTTCTGTGTCCTTTTGTGTTTGGAGAGAGCCTTGCCTGGAAGCGAAAAAAAATTCCTTTCAAGAAAGAAAAGACTTTTTTCTTTGAGGAGAAAGTAGAAGATGAGGTCCTTTCCACCCTTTTTACCTTTTGGCCTTAGCCTCCTTAACCCCACCAAAAAAAGAGAAAGTGGAGAAAGTTCCGTTTGGATTTGAGATGGGAGAGAAGAGAAAAAATCTCAGACTTTTAGTAAAAACATAAAAGAGGCAAAGGAAAGTATGAAGGGAAAAGAAAAGACAAAGGGATAGGAGAGGATATATTTATTCTGGTCCTTTTGCCATATGATCCTTATTACAGCATTTATCATCAAATCAATCTGTGAGGTCTTGGTTTTTTCTTCTTCATGGGTGAGAAACAACCGGTAAAAGAGCACTTTTGTAGTTACTTCAAGTATATAAGCATAATATTAACTCACTGAGATAGGGGGAAATCTATTGAGCTTGAGCCCTACTGCCCTGTTCCAGGAATAACTCTTGTCTTCTTGTATTGTATTGAACTGAGATTGAGAAAGATGAAAATATTAAGAAGATGAACTTTGAGAGGGTAGACTATAATAAAGGAGAGAGAAGAAGAAAAAACTGAAAAAAGAAAGGAGCTTAAGAATACAAAATAGCTCAAAGCTCAGTCAGTTGTCAGTTCAGTAGTAGTGGAAGGGGAAGACGGATCCTTGTGGTGGTAGTATGTACTGTAGTGGTTGTTAATCTTGATTCTGATCCCATGCTCAGGCAGGCTAGGAACCTCCGTCTAGTTTTTCTGGATGATGGAAATGATGAAGTTTTGGTTAGTTTTGAGTGTTCTGAACGGAACAAGGGTTCCTGAGGATGGATTAAAAACGCAGCGTGTAGGTATACGAATATTTATAGTCAGCAGAATAGAATTGTGAAAAAGAGAAAAAAGCTGTTTTGAAAATATGTACAGGAAGTTTGCATGTTAATATTTTTAGAAAGCTTCTCCTATTCTTCCTGTTCCGTTAGGAGACCTAGGATTCATGAGATTAGGGTATAAAATATGTTTTTATTCTTCCTCGAACTCACTTCTCTCTCCTGCTTTATGTTAGATCCTTATATTCTCACTGACTTTTTGGACGTTGTTGGACTTGAACTTGATTTGATGGAAGAGATTCTTTTGAGGATCTGTCCTCTTGTGGTATAATTATATATGTGTAGGAGGGAGTGGTGAGCATTGTATTGTTGGGAATATTTTCCTAAATCCCTTTGGGGGCATTTATGCTTTAATTGAATTTTGCACTACAATGTGATACAAAGACGAGTAACTTATACAATACACTTTTGGATAATTGTGAAGTCAAAACATAACTTGGGGAATCCTAGAAATAAGATGTTTTGGTTCAGAGCTGTTGTTTGGTTTTTTTGTTGGGAGTATATTAAAAATTTAGCAATTGTTTAATAAGAAAAAACAAAATATGAGAGTACCAGTAAACCGAACAGGAGGAGATCAAAACCACGGATGAGGACATTCTCTAAAACTTTCTTTACACTGGACGGGAATTGAAATGGGAAAAGAAATGGAACTTTTTTTCATTTGTCATTCTTCATTCACATAAGAGGTCACACACATAGTCCTTTTGCTTCCTATCCATAAACGAAGGCGAGTTGAAAATCTCTTCGTCTTCCTTCCATTCCACCTCAATACTAATAGTCACCTTTTTCCTCTTTTGTGTGCAAATGTTCCATGTGTTCCTCTTTCCTTTGTTGTCGTTTTGTTTATAAATCTTTTGTCTTTGACTTTCTATTGTTTCCCCGTGTAGCACTCCCGTTTCTATTTCTATTGTATTCTTCAGCTCAGAGCTCTCCTGGATCTGTGAGAGAGAGAAGGAAAGGGTACAAAAGTGTGAGGTAAGGATTTAAGGAAGTTGGAAATAAGGATCATAAAGTGAAGTTGAGCTGTGGTTAAATAAATTTGGAGACTTGTATTATTTTGACAACTCTCCGACTCATTTGATTTCATGAAATCTGTTCTATTAACGTAGGTAAAAATAGCATAGGAGTTCGAGTTTGATGAAATGGAATCTGTTGAGTTTGGAATCTGTATAATTTATGTATTAAAAAGGAAAATCCACTGATTGGATTTTCATATTTGCTCTTCGGTTCAGATGTTGGTCTGCGTATTAATGCTAGAGAGAAACATTTAAGAAAGACTTTTTTCACTTTTAAGTTAATAAGTTACTCCAGGCAAGATGAAAAATGAGGAATGTGTAAATAAGGATTGTCAGTTCATTTGATTTTGAGTTTTGTGCGTTCAAGCTTATAATAGAATGAAATTGAGATTGAAACGAGGCTGGAAGGTGTTGGTTGTATCATAGCTTCCTCTCTCCTTCTTTCCTTCAACTCATACTACAAATTACAGTTAGAGGCATTAATTACTCACACACCTTCTCAACCAGTCAACCAGTCAACTCTTCAATTTAGTATGTAGTCCTTCCCACAACTCTGTAGTATGGTATAGTCCGTGTAAATACTCTGTCTCTCGTGGTTAATGGGACTTTGGATCTGGATGGATTCCATGACCCTAAAGATTGTGGCAAAGTATACGTTAAATTTGAATCTATCCAATTTCATGTAAAAGTGTAGAGAGTGGAGTGGAGTGTCGAGATGACAAGATTTTAGAGAGCAGGACAAGGACGAGAAGTGGAGATGGAGAGTGGATCCTCCTACTTGCTTCCTAAAGAAGACGGATTAATTCAATTTGAAAACTTTGAAAGTTTGGATGGAGATGAATATTTTTCGAAATTGAAAAAAGAAACACTTAATAGAGAAAAAAGATAATTAATTTCAACTGCATCTGGATGCCCTGCTCTTTCTCTTTGAAGATATTTTTCTAGTTTGGCTTTGACCAAGGCTTTGAGGCTTTGACCTTAGCTCATGTTTTGATGCACATGATTTTCTAACTCAAAGCTCGTTCAAAAAATTATCAATATATTTTAATATCGTATAAATGTAATCCAAGGTTTGGATTTGCTGGTCCTCGTAACTTACTTGTTATTACCAACTTATGGTTGCTTCCTACCATTTTAAAGAGATTTGCTCCATATATTATTATGAGATCTTAATCA
>JAQIYE010000808.1:0-10660 GCA_034699765.1 Xenyllodes armatus
GATAAAATCCGCAAGATTATAGAGTGTAATTTTTTGAATTCGTCATTGTTCAAAACAAATTTTTGGGATTTGACGCCGCAGTTGACTTTTTTCGTAAGAAATGTTGATGACATGAGTTTTTCTGGTTTTCCCTTTATGGGATTCAATAGTTTAACTTAATTCATCATCTAATTTTCCGTCCAATTGAGAATTACGACCTTATTCTTCCCTTTCGTTCAATTAGTTGCTAAGAAAAAGATCAAAAACACTTGTGAAAGAAACATGTAGGACCAGAAGAGACCCACTTGAGTTAAAAGGATTAGAAATTAGTTTAGGTTTCTTTCGCCACGTGGCATAGGCGGACTCTGAGAGCCAACAAGGAAACCCATGATGACATGTCACGCCAGGCCACTCTACTTTACTTTGAACTCCCTATGAAAAATCAAGATGTTTGTACAGCAAATACCTGTAGCTAGAGCTAATGTGATTCCTTAACGGGTCACGACACTTTTAGACTATCATGGCCTCCTCTCCTCTACGCCTCCTCCTCCAGTTGATTGACTTTTTAGATTCCAGGTCAACCAAACTCATTTTTCTTTTTCACTCCTTCCTCTTGAAGTCTTGGGTCCTAGACGAGTAGCAATTAATCTCAATGACTTTATAGAAGAGGACCCAAATAAATAAGTTATTTCGAGCTTAAGAATGCTACAAGTTGGTACTTGACACACAGTAGGGGGATACGTTAAAAAAGAAAAGACAAGACATACAACTTCTACTTTTACTTTTTGGTAGTCATTGGGCTGAAGTGAGATGGATGATTAGGTTTTGGAGAAAAACCCCAGGTTTTTCTGACTTCCATGAGAAATCAATTCTAATCTAATATATCTATAATGGATATAATACCCGGGTATTTTCTTATTATTATTGAGAACTTCCTGGTTCAGATAGAGATAGACTACACATATGTGATCTATTACTCATCTCTAATATGATGTATGATTCTTAAGACTGGAAAAGACAGTTAGACAAACAGTTGTATTGACAAGAGACAAGTTCTCTTCTTTTTTCCTTTAAGTAAGTAAAAGTGTAGCCCATCATAAGAGATCAAGTTAGGAGGAATGAGAAGACAAAAGAAAGGAGTCGCTAAATCCATTTATCTTTAAAATACAGGAAGACTTTGGAGAACAAAAGAAATTGAGACTTTTTTGTCTTTTGTAGTTTTATGTGACCAATGAGATGGAATGAAAGTAAGGAAGAAGAAAGCTTTATATGTTTTTGATGTGATTATCCAAGAAATTCCTAATCCGACCTCATCCAGTTTTTGGTTACTTTCTTAAGTCTTTAGGGAATTTGATTTCTTGACGAAGCTAAAAGATCTTTTACCGGGAGTGTATTATATAAAGAGGATTTTTGAGGTTCCATTCTTTCATATAAAATAACCTCGAATGTCTCGGGAAGTTAAATAATTTTTTTTGGTAGCTAGATCAATATAAACTCAAATTAGATTTTGTCCAACCTGCGTAAAGAAAATGACGAAAATATTTTTCTTTTAATTTTCTCAAGTCTGGATTCTTGGTCTTTGAAAGTTTGAAGGACCGGCTAGGGGCTCCTCATGTTCCAGTTTGTTTTGATTTTATATGTGTACACAAAATTGTGTACGGATATTTTGGTGTTCAAGGACAAAATTCGGATTTATTTTATATCCTTACTTTGCCAAATTGTTGACTTGGTGTGTGGTGTGGTTGAGTAAGATTATTTATTTTTTCGGGGACTTTTTTTTGGGGTCAGGAGGATGATGCTTCAATATGAGAGAGAATATATGAGATGGATTGATGGTACATGAAAGATGCTTTTTTATTGGGAGGTTGGGACTATGTATACTATCTTTTGCTGCCCTGATACTTGATACTCCATATTCCCTATAGCAGTTTCGTTATTTAAAAAAACATGGTGGTGGAGTATGATGGATGATTACAGAAAACCCAGGAACATCCGGAGGTCATCTGTCTTCTTTGTGTCTCCCTCCATACTGTGGTTTTAATACAGCTAAATGCGTTGTTAGGTTGTATGTTTTATCGAATACGGAATTTATCAAAGAATGAAAGGTTTTCTATATATTAGAAAGGGTGAATAATAGTCAAACTACTAGGAGAAGATCCAAATTGAAAATTTCATTTTAATGATGATATCATGGATGTTTCCTACTTCCTGGTTTTCATTTTGTGCATATCTCATTCCATGAGTATCTATAAGAATTGCGTTCAAATAAAATCTGGAATACTGGAATCTGGTAGGCTATAGGCTAAAAAGTTGGGTTTTTATGTGGAGATTTAGATGATTCTGAATGGCTCAACGGTTTCTTGTGGATAGGATTTTTACTCTTTTTGAACTATTGAGCTGAGAACGGATTGGCAACAGGTGCCGAGAAACGAGAAAAAGATTCTGGAATTCTTTTTTTTTCTTGTGGGGAAAGAAACAATCTTTCAAGAGAGATGACACAAAAATTCAGGATCCCTTTTCCTCAGTCAAACTATAATATACATTCCTATACCATTTCCTATTTGCTCAAGGAAGGAACTTGATGTATTTTCCCAAAATTGTAAACTGTCAAATGTCCCAAAGGAATCTTATTCCCTCTTCCTTCCTGACTCAATCTCTTAGGTTCCGGCGGTACATTTTTGCCATTTTGTGGAGTTCCCTGTGGTTAACTAATGTTAAGTAACTATTTTAATATGTGAGGAAAAATGAGAACTGGCAAGTTCCCAACTTGACCGATATGTGGCATGTGCGGAGGGATTATTATAGAAGAGCATTTTTTATTATTATTTTAGGATGTCGATGAGGTTGCTCCCGAGAGGTCTCCTCCTCATATCTGTATAGGATGTTTCGTAACTAACTGTGTACCAGAACACGGCTCAACTCATCTAAAACTTTATTCATACAATCATCATTTTTAGAAAGTTGGATGAGTTGAAGGGATCCCTTTGACAAGTCAAGTGAAAGATTTTGAGTCTCCGGAACATTCATAAGAAGATCTCATCATTTCAATCCAATTCAAAAACTGGAGAATTTTGATGATAGGGAAAGGAAATGAAATGCTTCAGATGTTTGTGCCGTTATTAATGTACCGGATCTTCTCTGAGTCTGGAATAAATTAAATGGTCTGTCTGTCTTTATGACCCAAAGGTAGATTATGTTTCGGATGACATGATACCAGGGTTTTGGAGTTGTAGTGAAGAAGCCCCGGCTTCGGATAATTAAAGGTTACCTGACTCTTTGACAAAATTGCTGGATTTTAAGTATTTAAATATGTTTGTGATCCTACTATGACATTGATTTATGGAACGGATTTTAAACCTTAAAGCTTTAAGTGATGGAATATGCACTGAAGGTGTCATTTGTTGGTGGTCATTTTGTGGATATTTATATGTGCGCTTTGAGATCTCTTTTCGAAACTGGTTGTTTACCCAACATTCCTTAGGGCCAAAAACTTTGAATATCCTAATCGTGCAAAACAAGGTGTCATCTACAAATGTTATTGCCCGATTTATAATTAGCCACAAGTTGATATATTTGAACTTTTTTATGTCTTGGTCTTTGGTGCAAACGCATAAAATAGGGATGATCTGCGTTTGATGTATGTAGTTTTAGCTAAAGGACTTATAAAGAGGCTTTTTGTAATTTTAGCATTTGGCACAAACAACAAAACATGGAAACAACTACTCTTTCATTTTGAATCATTTTGATGAAATAAGACAGTTGGAAAAGACAGTTCTTGGAAAACATGGATATTTATGCCTATAATACATTATTTACTCTTCATTCTTTATGATCACGTCACTGTTTCTTTTTGGATATTGAGAGTTAGGTTTAGTTTTTGTTCAGTGATTCGGTTCAGTTCAAATCCGGTCATTACTCCTGGATTACTTTTTTCTTTTTGTGCCCAGTGCATGCAAGCAAGTTTCCAGAACATTCATCCAATCTATTCTATTCCTGATTCTTATAGGTACAACTAAACTAACAAAAGACTTTGGCTTTGGCTTCCTGCTGGTGAAACCCCATTTTTTACTTCAAAATTCCTGCTGGTGAAACCCAATTTTTTACATTGCAAAAATAAAACGAAACTGAAACTGACAAACGACACTGGAGAACCCAATAATTTTCAAGCTCCTTTCCTTGGATGGATGGGATAGAGGTAGATTTAAAGATCTATTTGTTTTGACTTTTTTGTATATATAGACTCGCTGGAACAAAGGAAGCCGACTATTTTTTTGGCTAGAAAAATGAGATTGTAGTAATTGTAAATCCTCTTTTGTTTTCATAAAAATATGAATGAGGTTTTGGGGTCGTGCTTGTTAAACTCTTTGCAAATCCTGTTCTAGAAAATTTATGATTAGGATTAGGATCCAATCCGATTTGATGGTTTGATGATTCGTATTTTAGTTTATGAGGGACATTGTTGTTTATGCTCTGGATCTGGTTTAAATTTTTTCATTTTTTAGAATTAGAATTGATGATATTTTAGAATTAGTTTGTTGACTTTACTATACTCGGCCGATTTGACTCTTTTTTGAAAAGCCAAGGAAAAGTAGTAAACCTGGGGGAAAAAACTTGACGTTTATTGGGTGTAGTGAATTGAGGAAAGAAAATCATAAAAGTTTCTAAGATTCTAAAAAGCATCTTTATTTATATACTCATCAGATATTTTAAATATACTGTAGTTGAAAAGGGATATTTTAAGAATTCATCTCAGGAAGTATTACGGGTCTTTGGGCTCTTTTAGGTTTGCGATAAAGATAAACCGACGTAACCCGGATATAACAATGTAGCGGAATACGAGCGCGTTTGCTGAAATATAGTCAAAGCGTTTAAACAGTATTAAACAGCCTTAAACAGCGGTTAGACAGCATTAAACAGCGGTTAGACAGCATTAAACAGCGGTTAGACAGCATTAAACAGCGGTTAAACAGCGGTTAGACAGCATTAAACAGCGTTTTAACAGCATTAAAGTCATTTCAGGGGTAAAAATGTGGTTTAAATGACGTGGAGCATCATCAAATACAAACATAAAAAAATAAAATTTTTTGACCTTTTGACCTCTAGAGGTCAAACGATTGACCTTTGCTCAGGGTTGCCATGCTAAATTATGATTCCCTCTCCAACCCCCATCGATTGACACCAATGTCGACATGGGTCATCAGGGGTACCCCCAGGAGGGTTACCATTGAAGCCCTAGGTCAAAGGTCACGGACATGGCTAATTTTCAATAGGCTTCCTGCTCATCCCTTAAGGGTCACGCATACCAAATTTCAGCTTTCTATCGCACTTCATTCGCGAGTTATCGTGCGCACAGACACACACACAGACAGACATCGTGAAAACTATATGTATCTCCACTTCGTTCTGCTACATAATAATAAGTTGAGATCTTCAGTTATAGTGAAGATTCGAATTCGAGTCATCTTTGAGCTTGAGTTTTAAGCTTATCTTTTTGATCCAAAGCTTTCACCAAAAGGCGTAAAATTGTCTATTCTCTGCAAGCTCTTCAGTTTCAATTCGTATTGATGGGGGACTCCACTTAGGTTTAGTTCTAGTTTTCGTCCACCATTCATTTCATGACTGACATGACATGACGATCATTTCAAATGATTGGCATGAGCCCAAGTGATATTCTTTCTGGTATTGCTTGGCTTAGGTTTAAAGATGGGTAAGTAAACTGTATTTCTGCAAAGAACTATTCGAGAAATCCTATGCTGTAAAACTATATTTAAGATATATGAGGTAGCAATTGTCGCTTTTGCAACAAAAGATACAAATTCTTAACATGGTGTGTTAGCTTTATGATAGTTTGCTGAATTTCATGATGATTTCATATCGCCACTGAAATAATCAGCCCCCATTTTACTTACGGTTTTACTACTTAAATCTCTTAGGAAGGTCATTCCGCCATCCGCCATTCTCCTTACAATCGACTAAGGTTTATGTACTTTTCATTTCACGAATGAAGAAAAAGTCACGCTTTCTCCTTTTAGCTCTCTTGTTTAGTTGGTAAACATTCCTAAGTCCTTATTTATATCCTATGGATGCATGCCGTTTTATATTGATAATAGATTGAAGATTATCTTTCAAGGCCGTTGAAGACATTGGGTATGAAATCATACTGCAGTTTATCCTGACATGGATTATATGTTTTAAGCAAGAAAATGTGGATTGAATTACGTAATTGTACGTGTGCTTTTGATAAAAGTAGTTATCGAAAGTATGTTCGACTCGTGAGTTTATCATGTTCATTTAATTTCTATTGATTGGCTGATGTAAGTGAGGTGGTAAAAGTTCTAAATGGTTTTCCTGTTCTATTTTAGTACTTTGTTTTATTTGTCGAATTTTCGCCATTTTGTCCTGTTATGCTCTGTATCTTCTCTAAAAGTTTGGAAAATGGAAATCCTGATGATGATCCGACTAAATGTGTGGGTCTTCTAATGGCCTTTATTTTCCCTTGTTAGAAAGAAATAGTAATAGAAAACCACGAACAGACGAATCAACCTCCTGAAATAAAATTAGATGAGGAAAAAGGAGAGGAAAATCTAACAACCAATTATTTGTGTTCAGTAGTATGAATGAAGCTCTCTTCATTTCTTTTGAAAGGCTGGTGGCAATTCAATTTTCCATACAAATACTAAAAAGCAGACACATGAAAACTAGGAAGTGATGATAGGACGAAAGCCAGGATAATGATATAAAGATATTTCCGAATAGCTTTCTTTTACTTTCACTTCAAAAGATATTGGAAGGAAGTGTACTGTGTAGCGGAATGCAAATAATCCTTCCTGCTGATCAAATTTACATTTCCGAATTCATTGAAGTTGAATGATGGGGCCTTTATAGGAAATCTTTATAGGAAAGTGCTCCAGATTGAACATACTTACATAGGAAAATCTTACGATTAGCTGAATTTCACGAAGCTATCAAAAAAAGGAGTCATCCTCCTCCTACGTCCGACCGTTTCAATAGAATTTAATTTCTGAAAGAGATATTTGGTTTGGGATTGAGATTGAGGGTTTAATTCTCAGATGTTGATCTGATCTGATGAAAAGACTGCCACTTTTATTTTAATGGGATGGATGAAAAGAGGTTTTTGAATTGAATTGGCTAGATTTGAGTAAATAAAGGAAACCGAGAGAACCTTTAAATTTCTACCCAAATCCAAACCGTACCATTAGAGCCTTGAATTCACAGTGATGCATGGAGAAAGTTCTTTTTACCAGTAGAATGTATATGTGTGGTTGAATGTTAATTTCAAGTGATTGGAAACTCAAATGTAATGGAAGCTATGCCATAATCCTAGATGTGGATGTAATAACACAAAATGCATGGAATTCCTGGAATTGAAAACTTGAAAAAGCCGATTGGTATTGGCTAACTAACGATGAGAGACTAAGCTAATACTAAAAGTAAGCAAACCTGAATTAAATCTCTAGAAGATAAAAGGAGGAATGGAATGTTTAGTTCTTTTCCTTCAATAACCTTTCTCCTAGCTTAAGCCTCGGCAGAAGCTTTAATTGGGCTGAAGTGGGTAGTACTATGGGATTTGGGTGGTCACTGAATAGACGGGTATATGAGTCTATGGTGAAAGCAAAGTGAAAGTGAACCATGTCTGACTCTGTTTTCCTCCTTTTTTGTAAGGACGGCGAAAGGAACTCATGGAATTTATGTATTTTATTTCAAGGGATTTTGATCCGTGGTTGAGCCCCTGGATAAAGGGAAGAATCCTCTTTTTGGAAAGGTTACATTTTACTCCTACGAGGTTTATATGGAGGATTCTGGGTATTTCTAAAAAAGGGTTCATGGCCATTGAGTTTTTGGTCGTGAACCGGAAAAAGGAAATCTGTACTTGAAGGGGAAAGTAACGTTTTTACTTGTACTCAAGGTTATGTTGGGGTTATCTGAACTGAAACCACGACTGAAGGGAAACTTTGACCTTGATGGAAGGTTAATATGTTTGGTGTGATGTGAGGATTGACATTTCGAGGCTAAAGATTTCAATAGCTTTCACCTTTTTTGAGTAGCTATTTTCTAAGGTTGCTAACCAAAATTGTTATTCCTATAAAAATTTGCATTGGAACATTTTCCAACATTCTGGATCGGATTAGATAAAAATGAAAGCTAGTAATTATGGGTTCGACCCAATTGCAATTTGATTGATGAGCCAGTGTGAAAATCGAGGAAATATGAAAAATCCTGTCCTGATTCCAATTTTGTGGGATATCGGATATTACACTTTCGACTTATAGCGTAGCGCATGGTACAAAAAAGTCAGTCAAAATCTAACTCCATAATCAAGTTAGAGTAATAATCAGTAAAAATCATGTTTCTGTCCCCACGTGCTTCCAATTCCATTCCTCATCCGATTTAAAAGAGAAGTGCAACACTTTCCTTTCGGTTTTTGTGGTCAGTCAGTTCAGTGAGAAGGAAGGTCCATCTCAATTCCAAGAATCTAATCCTTCCTCAACCCAGTTCACTTGATTTTTGTTTCAACCTTAACCATCCCCCTTGTAGGAGAAAGTTGAGTTTCATGTCTACTTAGTTTTCTAAATACTTGAGAGGAAGGATCGTGAGGTGATTGGCACGCAATAGCACTTTCTCCCCTCAATGCTTTCACCTTGTTCTTTCTCTTTGCGTGTATTTCAATCCTGGCCAAGACTCTATAGAGATCCGTTCCATGGATAATAAGAATGGACGGGCGGAGGGTTGTTCTCCTCATTTATTTCATTTTCTTCCCTTCACTTTCAACTTTAACATCACTTCAGTTCAGTCAATCAGACAGTATACAGGGAATGTTAGTGTATAAAAATCCATAGGAAGAGAGACAGTGGCAGAGTTGAAGTTGGATGACATCGACATGTTTTTAAGAAATGAGAAATTTTAAGGGTTTGAGGTCCCGGTGGTAGGGATGACTTTCCTGTCCCTTCCTTGACCCGCCACTAAAAACCTGTAGAAATGTACCAGTTCTATTCATTTTGTGATGGGATGGGGTGATATGGGATAAAATGAAATTGGTTGTGATGGGATCTCTCAAGAGAAGCCTTTAGCCAGAGCCAAACGACTTTCTCTCTATTCTCATTAGTATGAGACAAGATATTTCATGGGAATTGAGTGGACCGGAAGGAAATACTTATTTCCTTGTTCTTTGTAGAATCAAGATTAGTTGAGGTAGTTTTAGTTTTGGTAGCATCCTGTACCTTGTGTCTATCTACCGGTGTCCCCATCATTTATTTGTGACCCTTTATATGTAGTTTTCTCCATTGGGACTCCAAAATCCCTCTCTACATTAATTCCAACATGGTTGAGTAGAGAGGAGAACAAAGGAAGGGAAAAACTTCCTGTTTTATTAGAAGAGGGTTGAAATTAGGATTTCTAGGGAAAAAATTGATGATGATATGATACGAGGTTGTTGATATCTCATCATTCTTATATAGTCTAAATAAATATTTGACATAGTTTTATTGATTGAAAATTGATTGTCATGTCCTTCAAAGTTAAATTGGATCTTGTCTTCCTGAGTATCTGTAGGAGATGTTTAAGGGATCTGATCTGATATAAAATTCTAAACACGAAACATGTTGTTCAATTTCAAGAGTTTATGACTATTTTATAGTTTTTTGGACATGGACAGGTTAAATGAAATGAATCATGAATGTTAGGGCATTCAACCCCTTTGAAGGTTTAAAGAACTTTGCTTTCACTCACCTTTTGATGTAACATTGAAGGTTCGAAGCCTGTAGGATTCTTCATCATCCTCATCTTGGAACATGTTTGACCCTGACGAGTCAGGGACATCAAGGAAAGCAGTTGTACTCCTCCTGGGGGTCTTAACAGAATTTGCTCGTCGTGCTGATGAGGATCGAATAATTTGTGGAGAACGAGGTGGTTTAGTACTCCCACGTCTCTGTGACACTGGTGTACTATCAGGGGTAGAGATCACAGGGATTAGGGTCCCTTTCCTCACAAGTCCACAACCATTTCCACCATAACTTGTGTCACGGTCTGGCGTGATCCTCCGTTCAGCCCCAGCACTTGCCCTCCTCGTAACTTTTGGTGATTCACGTATAATTGCACCACCAATGAGTCCTCCTGGTGGAGTTGACCCACGTCCAGGACTTGTGACCAAGTTGTATGAGGTCACCATTTGATGTTGTTGTGATTGTTGTTGACCTTGACCTTGGGGTCCAGCTAGTGACCCACAACTCATTTCAAGAGATGTACTTTTCCCACCACCACCACCAATTAATCTTCCTGTACTTGGGACTTTACTTAAAAATGGATTATATGAACCTTGACAATCCTGTAGAGCCCCTTCACTTGAGGTTAGCTCAAGGTGATGAGTATAAACTGGTGAGTCTCCAAAGGGACCAGGGACACCCGGACCTCCACTTTGTACATTAGCAACTCTTCTCTTAACTTTGGGTCTTGATGAACCAACAACTCGTGCACTTTGAGACCGATGAGCTCCAGAGGATCTCCTTCCAATTCCTGTATTAGACTGATTGTGAGTGTTGTTGTTGGTTGACTTTGTGGGTGTAGAACTTGTAGAGAGGGGTGCTTGGGCTGGTGGTGGTGGTCCTGAGCCATTACCAACTTGTTGAGGTGATGGCCCCAGGGGGAGGACCCCACCGTTATTGAG
>JAQIYE010000809.1:0-10658 GCA_034699765.1 Xenyllodes armatus
CATTTTAGTTAGCAATCCAAAAAATTATTCCAGCCGAACCTTATTCTGACTTCAAATTATTGTCCATAGCCTGACCCTTGGCCGCAGTTAAAACCACTAATTCCCACAACATTCCTACTAATTTATGTATTTGCAGTGATGTTGCAAAAATTCCTTCCTTTCCTTCCTGAATTCCACCAAAATACACATGGCTCAAATGACAAAAGAGTCCGAGTTTAATGTCTGGTCTTGTTGTGAAGGAATGAGAGGCGAACAAAACAGATAAAGTTGATCAATGGAGTGAGAGAGACCAAGAGTTGTAGGTAAGCCAAGGAAAAGTAACATCAGTGGCCCAAAATCTACTTTTCTCTGTTTATACTCTACATAGTCTAAGGCTTTTGAGTTTATTGATCTTGGCAGGGAACCCGGGTAGTAGTTGGTTCCTCGGCTCAACCCATAGAGAAAGTTCGGAGGAGAAAGAAATAAGGGAGGAGACCTTCACTTTCTCCTGCTTTCACCGTGGTTTAGACTTTTCCCCTTATTGTATTTCCTCCATATCCATCTCCCTTGTCTTTCCACAATCAGACCCACAAATCCAATTTTCCCTTTAATCAGGATTACGATCACATTTCTATTCCACCACAGAAAACAGACTTCTCCCTTCAATTGAATGGACTGTGAGTCTCAATCATTTCCTCTACTTTTATTGGGATCATTTCTTTCTCTCCTCAGGATCATTGTCTCTTTTATTTTATTAGCATAATTATTAGAATTGATCATCAGGTTAAGGTCCTCTCTCATCCTGGTCACGGTAAGATGAAGGGAATTGGAACAGTAGATTTTAAAGGAATGGTTGAACCGACCTTGATCTGACCTAGCCAAGAGCTAATTTCCATCTTCCATCTTAGAACTGTTCATTTTTTGTATGTCAAAATCTACAACTTTTGGATCCCTTGATTTTAAAAAGAAAATACCTTTTGCTTCTGTAGTGAGGATGAGCAAGCAGGACTCACTAAATGTGCGTGAATTTATCCATGAAAATCCCACCTATAATTAAGGCCCATAGACTAAAGTGTTTAATCAATATGTAGAATTGAGGTCTCCTGTGTATCTCCTAAATGGGGCTATCCATACGTACAAAATAGAACCATACTCCTGTTGATCCAGCTCTTACAACATGCAGTTTCCGCCATTACACTCCTCAGCAGATTAAATTGTTCCAATTCCGAGGTTAACCAGTCATCATTTCATGGGATTGGGCACTCATCCTACCTAGGTGCCAAGAATTTCTCAAATTCTATCTACACAATTAAAGAACATGCGACGCGTAGGGACAGGCAAATCCTGGTCTTGATTTGAGACGAACCATCTATATGAAGTACATAGTTATGGTCAGCCAGGGAAGATAGAGATATTTGATAAGTTTCATTTCCTTATTTTCGGTTCCTCGTATTTTTGGAATACATTTTATGATAATAGGTCTTAAGTAAACACCAGTATTTTCTATTTATCCCAATTAAATCTGATCTATGATCTATTCTATTGATCATAAATTCCATTGGTTAATTGTTTTTTTGAATGGATTTAAGATTGTATAGAATCAAGTTTTCAGTCTGTCTATTCTTAATTTGGATTAAATATATTATCGTGGAATGGTATGCCCATCCCTATTTATATGATCATTAAATGTGTTCCTTTAAACATGATATAGTAGATCGTTTATCCAATTCTCTCCATCCATCTTTTCTGGTATTGTTTCAAATGGGGAGAACGTGGCCTGAATAAAAATTCTCAACCTGTCCATTTCATTTTCATTTAAACTAAAGTAAGAGAATGGTCCATATCAGGTCAAGATGAGGATCTTGCCCGTAGGGCAATGGGCTAACGATAGGATGAGTTAAGAGATTGGAATTGTGTTGGTTTCCTCTTCATTTCAAGATCTGAAATGACCTGAGGGCAAGTTTCTCAACTTTGAAGGCCAAGACAAGCCATGTCATGTCATGTCAAGAGCTGGCCTAGGGAAGGGAGCAGGGATCAAAGAGAACCTTAGGACCCTCCAGGGAACTTTCCCTTGGCTTGTGGTTTCCAACCGGAACTCTGCTTTCTCTTAGAATATTTTGTATGCAAAGTTGGTGGTTTGGGCAAGTTTGTTCTCAAAGTTCTTCTGACTCAACAACATCTCCATTTCCGTTCTTGGGATTGGGACGTGGGTCAATTGGGGTTTGGCTGAAGGCTGTGAGGAACTCTAACTCCAGAGGAGAAACAAGGGGAGTCTAAATCTGTATCTTAACAAGGAGACCACAACTTACTCTATTTGGGAATAGGATCCTTAAGAAGAATATACAATGCAATGCAAGCAAAAGTTTTTAGTTATCAGAGTCCTGTCTTCCAAACTTGTATAGAATTAAAGGTCTTATAACTTTTACTCATCCGTTCAATTGACGTTTGGGTCAAACACAAAATATAAAATATATCTAAACGACCTGGTAAAATGAGAATTCCATGAATAAGTTTTCCAGGGTCCAAGAAACCCACTGCGAACCTAATTCTTACAGGAATTGATAACAAATGTTTTTGCATTCAATTGCAATTTTCGATCAGTCCTCCTA
This sequence comes from Xenyllodes armatus, assembly GCA_034699765.1. NCBI lineage: Eukaryota > Metazoa > Arthropoda > Collembola > Poduromorpha > Odontellidae > Xenyllodes > Xenyllodes armatus. Next base: position 2,589 of record JAQIYE010000809.1, read on the forward strand.
ATTCAAATAATACTAATATTACTAATCTTAAGTCCCAAGGATTAGTTGATATGCTCCTCTCCACCTCACGCAACCTTCCAGCTGCTCCATTCGATTTGAGCTAAACCTTGGATTGACCTCCACAGCCCTCTGCAATAAGAGCCTTAACCTGAGGTCGTAGTGATCATTGTTTCATAATTTTCATTCAACAATGGCAAAAACTTTGACATGTTTGATGTGGATGAGATGGTTTTCACTTGACCCCCACCCCACCTCCAGGGCTCAAATGGCATGGCATGGGGATCCTCATTAATGCACTTTCTCCACTGACTGCCCCAAATTTTGTAAAGGAGGCCCAACCTTCTATTTGTTCCTTATTATTGATGTCATTTGTGCGTGTTTTGGGTCCGAGGCCAGCTGACTTCCTGAAATATTTATATGGTTCACGAGGGGATATTGTTCCTTGGGTTAGGAAGGAAATGTTGCTGGCAGGACTTTAATTATACGATATGACTTACATTACTTGAGCTCAAATGACATGAGTTCTCTCTCGAGTTTTTTTGAGAAAATTCTCATTTCATACGTTTGGTCTCGTTTTATGCATTCTATGTATTTCTTTGTTGTTCTGAATGGACATTTTGGGCAATGACGGTCCCCTCCGTTTAGGAACTCTTGGGTTATGGAATTTTGGCCCTCACTTTCCGGATTTGGAATTCTAGACTCCGACTTGACTTCCTCTCATTAAATTCAAAACTAATAGTCTCGGTGTTATGAAGTACTTATTACCCTGTACCTGTGAATCTTTGTCTGGGAGTTTCCGTCAACACCATCAACACTCATATTTTTGGATGAAAGTGATTTCTTTAGTCTATGTTGTGAGTTATGAGCTCAGACATCAATGAGATTTGTTTTTATTTATGTCTAGTGTAAAACAGGAGTCCTTGAGATACTAAGGTTGTTCTTGTAGAGTTGAATTGTGAGAGACAGGAATGATGGATAAGAGAAATATTCAGATATTTTGCTTTCACCTTATTTGTACCTCCAGAGAAAGTTCTCATTTTTGGAGGAAAATACATTATTTTGAGCAGACAAGGGAAATGGATTGAAAGGATCATAGCTCTCTCAATTAGGATAGAATTTAGAAAATCCAAATTACTCAGTGACCTTCACCTCTCATGTCCGTCTTAAGCCCTTAGTAAGACATCATGGGCAGTAATTTATGCTACTCTTTCTTTAGACCATCAACAACCTCTTCTTCCCAATTTCACAAGTCTTTCACCTCAAGAGAGTGATTGTTTCCCAAAAGCAGAACAATATATTGTGGGGTCTGGACTATCATGGTCATGGAAGAGGTCATTTACTGCACCTTGACCTCATCAAACCCCAATTCACCCTCATCATCCTCCACCACCAAATGGTCCAGATCTCATAATAATCGACCAGACGAAGACGGTTAAGGGTGTATGAGAGTCCTTATTTCCAATAAAATGGAGGGGATATCCCCTGGTGGGAAGGTTGAGAATGGGGTAGTAGTAGGCCCCTCCTCAACTAAATCCACAACTACTGGCTCAGCAGATGACCCTGAGCATCCTCCTGACCTTGACCCCGACCTCGAGTTGGAGAGAATTGGGATGGAGTTGGAGGTCATCGGAAGGACTCAAGCCCTAGATGGTCTCATCTCAGAGTACATGGATAAATTGGGAGGAAGACTGGGTGTGTTGGAAACAGAGTTGAGTTATGCATGGAAGGCCCTTGACCTCCTCTCTCAAGAATACGTTGAAATGTGGGCTCGAATGGAGAAGGCAGAGGGACTCTTGGCCCAACAGCAAGACCTTGTTTGTCAACTCATGAGGGAACAGGAAGGGGAAGTCTCCGGGTCTAAGGGTGGTCCTCGAAGGGATGATGATGAGTCAAGAGGGGCTGGAGCCTCTGGAGCTCTTTTGGAAGATGGAAGTGGACCATTGACCCCCTGGAATGAGCTCACCTCCCTTCCTTCCTCCCGAGTCCCAAATGAAGCCTTTTATCGGAGTCTCAATGTTGCACATGGGGATAATGGTGGAGCCTCAGATCCAGAGACTCATCATGTCAATCCAGAACTTCTAGACTCTGAACTATCACTAATTTGGGAGGAAGATGGAGGGGAAGAGAATGGGAGTAAAACTGGATCTGGTTCATCTCCTTAGGTCAAAAAAGTTTTGGAGGAAACTGAGGATGCTCAGGTCAAGTCCAGTCCGTCCGAGAGACTTCAGACTGATCCTCAGATAGTTCAAGCTGAGGAGTTGAGTGGAGTTAGATCTAGCCTCAGCCCTAGGCCCATCACCCCTCGTGACCCCTCCTCATCCTCCAAGTCACCCACCACCACCACCATCTTCTCTGCCACGGACTACAGAGACTCACGAAAGGATGCTCCACCTGTGAGTGATCAGGACCTTCAAACCCTCACTTCCATCAAGAGTAGCCTCCAGGCTCGAGATGCAGTCATGGATAATATCCAACGAATTGAGACTCAACTCCTGCAACTACAAAGGTACACGAGTCGTGAGACTGGGGATCTTCGTGCTCAAGTACTTAAGAGTCCTGGACCCCAAGTAGGGGCGACCAGTAGCAGTAGCTCAACAATTCCAAGAGCATCAAAACCCGGTCGTTCACGCCAGACTCGTTCCGCCCTTGAAGAGTCTCTTCGACTCTTGTACCTTGACCCAGAGTCCCCATCTGAAGACCTTCAAAGTCTACAAGTTAGATCTGACCTTACTTCTACCTCTTCGACCTCAGGGACCTTAGTTGACACAAGTCAAGAGTTGGAGTCATCGGACTTGACCTCTCTTCTCACATCTGCTGGGATTGATCTTCGAGCCCTCTCTCCTTCCTTCCTCTCCACAGTCACAACCACAACCTCACCCCGAACCCGAAGTCCAATAAGAAGGGTCGTGACTCCAGTAGAAGACCAGAGTGACCTTGGGACCAACTTCTCCCTCCTCACTACTTCCGAAAAAATCCTTGGGTCAAGGATTGAGTCTCTCAGCCCGAGTCTTCGAACTCGTCAGGATGGTTACATCCCAAGACCAGTGAGCCCTTTTGAACCTAGTGGAAGGGTCAGCCCAGGCTCAATCTTGACCACTTCCTCCCCTCGACCTGGACGTAGTCCAATCCCTAGTCCTAACCCCAATGTAAGCCCTCGAGCCTACCGAGAGTCTCATGGTCTCTTCAATGGTGGACTGGCCAGTAGTGATGAGGGTTTCATGCCGTCAATTGCCATTCATCCCCAATCCCTCAGTCCACGCCTGAGTCCCCTCCCAGACTTCTCACCTATGAATGACCTCTCAGTCGAGCCAGGCGGACCCCTGGGATCATTGAGTGACCCAAACACTGGACCCAATATCCGACTAAGTCCAAGATCCCCACTAAGGTCAAAACCAAGTCCAGCTCTTCTAGCCTCTGACTCTGGAGTTTCAGAATTGAGTGCTTGTTGGTCCAGCCTTGAAAGGTCACCAACTAGTCCCTCCAGATTTGCATCTTCTGGTGGTGGTGGTGGTGGTGGTGGTGGTGGAGGTGGTGGGGGCACAGGAGGGTTTGCATCAACTACCACCACCATGAGCATCACTCAACCCTTGAGCTCCAGTCTTACCCGACTCCCTGACCTAACCAAAGACTATTACCTTGATGAGGGACAAAGGTCAAGACTCGAAGAACTGGAACTCTACACTCGGCCACTCACACAATTAGGAGACTACTCAATCCCACGAGTCTCTCCAGCTCCCCTTGGGATCGGCCTCCAATCTATGGGTGGATACAGGAGTAGAGACTCAGGAGGAGACCACCAAGGCTCATCAATTCCACCCCCAACATATTCTCACATTTACCCGAGCTCAGGTCGAGTCGGACTCTCCTCCTCAGAAGAGTTTGGCCAAATACGTGGAACCTATCATCATGACCCAATCCCATTCACTTCAAGACTTCCCTCAAGGTCAGGTTACCCCCCTCCTCCAGGAGGGAGTGACTCTGATGACTCAAGTACTTACAGTTACAGTACAAAAGTACCCAAGCACAGGCATCATCCACAAGTCCTCGAGACTGGTTCCAACTACTCTCAATACTCTAGCTTATATGTAGGAAAGGGTCGGGGTCGATTCCCATACTCGACAACACTGGACAAGGGTCAACTGGAGAGGGAGAGAGGAGTTCTTGAGATGGAGGCAGCACGGAGTTACTATTACTACACTCAACCACGACCCCCCTCAGACACCCTCTATGGCTCATCCTACTACCCTTCCAAAACTGCTTGTTATGAGAACCCATCCTACATGGACACAGAGGCTCCTGGAGGCTCATCAGAGTACATTCCGAGTGGTGGAGGGGCTCGAAGTCCAAGTCCAATTGAACAGGTGTATCGAAGACATGAGAAAATTACAGGGTCCCTCAAGTCAATGCAAAATATTCTGATGGGGGCAGGAGGGGGTGAGTCAGGGCCCATTTCTCCGGGCTACAGCTACCAAGGTCAAGGCCAAGCTCAGGGTCTACCTGATACTACACCCCCTTATCGTCCTACCCCATCATATTACTATGTTGGTGGAGTTGGGGCTGGAGCTCACCACGACCTCCATCCAACATCTTCATCACCGACCCCTCCTGTACCAGGACCCCCTGGACCTGGACCACCATCATATTCTCAAATTCGTGAGATGAGGTCTAGTGGTGGACACCCACCCTCACACTTCCCCTCCGTCCACCACCAACAACCTCCAGGAGGACCTCATCCAAGGAACCCTGAACCCACCCCCACCAGGACTAAACCCAAACCAAAACGAAGTGCAAGTCTTAAATCAGCAATGAACTCTGTTGGGAATTGGCTTCCTGACCTTCACCTTGGTCTTCCCTCCTCAACCAGTCCTTCAAAGTCAAAAAGACATCGATCCAATTCCATCCCAGGGGATAAACCGGATGTTCAAAGGGTTGGACCCACCCCACGAAAAAAGAAACGTCATTCTATTGTGAGTACAATGTCAGGACTCATCAATAAAGCTACCAAAAAGTGGGGATCTAGTCAATCAGAGGACTCTGAGGCCTCAGACACAGATGTATTTCGACCTAGTAGTTCAGTTGGATCATCAGGTCGAAGGTCAAGGGTCCCAAGAGCCCCTGGTCCTCCAAGGGGTATCCCCATTGGGGGTGGAGGGGGTTACAAATCATACTCAGATGTAGAATCCTCTCATGTCGTCCTCTTCCCTCGAGTCTCATCCTCTTCAGTCAAAAGAGCAAGATCTGAGGCAAGTTCTGATACGGAAGAACCATCACCGTTGACCTCTCATCTTCCTGACTTAGCCTCTGGGTTGATTGGAACTGAGAAGTCATCCCCTCCACCCCTCACCTCTCCAAATGGTGAGAGTAATAGTCATGGAATGGGACCCAGGGAATTCGCTGTCTCTCGAGCTATGGGAAAGTACAGAGAAAAACAAGCTGCTGGGGGAGGTCAACCACCTCCTCGACCCCCACCCCCAACCTCCCGCTCTGCAAGTATGGATGTAGTAGAAAAGAGTCCATCTTCAGAACTCAAAACTCATTATCCTCCTGAGTCTGAACCCCTGAGTCCAACTTCCTCTTCTGCTGCAACAGCTGAATTTGATCGAGTCCATCAAACCAGGCCAGGCCCTCCTGACCCTTCACTCCAAGGTCCTGATTTCACCAAGGACGATGATGTCCTCTCCCCAGACTCAGCCCTCACAGAATTTGATAAAACAGTTGGACTCTCACCCCTCCTCCTCCAAACCTCTCGAATGCCCTCAGCTGACCTCAACAATCTATCTCCAGGAGCTACCTCTGTGGGATCTACGTCCCCATCTCGAGGAGGAGGAGGAAGGGCACCTCCTCTTGGACCCATTGGGGCAAAATCCCTGAGTGAAGCTGATATGGGATCCTCATCAGACTCAGGAGCGACACGATACTCTCTTGGGGCCAAAGTCAGACTTGACCTCCCTGGACAACGTACACTCTCTGAAGAGGAAGACTCTAAAAGTACTCACTCACATCGTAGTTCACGAGTTTCCTCACGTCGTCAATCCACTGAAGACTCCATTGACTCTGAGGATGAATGGTACAAGTATGAGTTGAGGAAATTAGAAGAACTTGAAAAACAACAATTGGCAGCAATTCAGTTGAGCTCAAGTGGTGGTCCAGGAGGGGGAGGAAGTGGAGGTCCTCCAGGCTCAATAGCAGGTCCTGCTCATCCCCATACATATTCATACCCATATTCTGCCTCCATGTTCCCATCTCAACATGGGATCCCAACCTCAGCCACCCTAGACTCCAAGGAAAGAATGAATATGGTACTTCAAGAGCTCCTTCACAAGGCAGCAACAGGGTCACTGGTAGGAGGTGGGGGTGGTTCAGGTCGATCCTCTCCAAGACCTCCAGAACCTTCTTCTACTCGAGAACGACGACTCTCTTTTACAAAGGGTTCAGTAAATGGGCGTGGGAAACGGGATGAGCTCCTATCAGGGGATGAACCCCTTGGTTATGTGAGTCGACGAAGGTCTGTTGGGCCACTGGAAGAGTCTGAGTCACGAGATGGTGACTCTGGCCGAAGTTCAGGGGATTTTGGGTCACTCGTTGAACCAGCCCCACCCTCACTCATTGGAGGAGGAGGAGGAGACTCCAGAGGACCTCCAGCAGACTCCTCCGAGTCCTCATCAGCCTTCTACTCAAGGTCAAGTCGGGAAAGTTCACGGAATACCACAGCAGGGGAAGAACTCAGGCTATCCCCAAGTCCAGGTGCTAAGGAAGGAAAGGGACCACCGGCGGAAGAGGGTTCATCTGGAGAAACATCTGGGCCAGATACCCCAGCAGAGTCCCCTGAGGAAGGGGAAGAAGAAGGCTATGAGAGGGAAGAAGATGGGGAAGGGACAAGGACCCCAAGGGCTGAGGAAGGTCAACCAACCCCTCCGACTACTCGGAGGGATTCTGTTGGTGGAGGGAGTGCCTCTGGCTCAACACTCTCAATCCCACGAAAACTTTTTGATATGTTTTCTCTATCTGGAGGGACCTCGAGTGAGTTGAGGAGATTTGGGTCTGAGGATCGTGGAGCCTCAATTGATGGTGGAGCTGAGGGTGAAGGGGTTCTTGCTGGGAGTGGGGGAAGGACAAGGGCTCCTCGAATGAGTCTTGCCTCTATGTCTGTGGATGAGGATGGTCTTGCCCTCATGGAGAATGGATCAGGTGGAGGTGGAGGAAAGTTTGACTCTAGATTTGGGAGTAAATGGTCCTTCCTTAAAACGCTCAAAGAAAAAAAGGCTGAGGAGAGAGAGAATCCGACTGCTGTTGTTAATATTGTGACAAGTGAACTTGTAAGTTTTTATGGGTCAAGGTCAAGATAATTTTATAAAATGGCTTTGGTCCAGAACCCATCTCTCGTAAAGACATTTTTGATGGTTTAAAGTAGTTAGGTAATTTGGAATTTGAGGGATTGGTATTAATATTCACATTTCTTGCCTCGATCTTCTGCAATTTTGTTTTGTGGGCCTTGTTAAAAATATTCAACCTTTTATTATGTACATTTGGACTATAAAATAGTAAAAACAGATTGGCATTTGTTTGGGCCTTCGTTTCTTTTATTAGTTAAAAACTTTCAGAAAGTACAAGAAGCGAATGTTTACGCATGAATGATAATGGCAGTCTTGACACAGTCTGGACTTCGTATACCTTGGTGGGTGTACCCCATAATTTCAACTCTTTTAGTCAAGTGTCAGGTCAGGAAGACTTGTCAAAAGATATTCAGATCCATTTAGGTCTTCCTGTCAAAATTGTACCAAAAGGGCCAAAATGAATAGGGAAAACTTTATTTTCCCTACCTTTGAAGAGATGAAGGGTTTCAGACGGTCGTTGTCGTTATTGTCCCATGTCCTCCTTTCCATTTTTCCCTAGACAAATTCCTTCCCTTTAAGTGTTCAATCAAGTGAGTTTAAATTGAACAGAGAAAAGAGACTTTCTTGTCTTGAAAGTTTTCAAAACTGTCCTACCTCCTTATTGGTAGAATGGATGAAAGAGTAGAATCATGGTTCCAACAATATAATATACTCTGCGAACCCTTCAGGGTCAAAG
>JAQIYE010000810.1:0-10656 GCA_034699765.1 Xenyllodes armatus
AGTGAAATGGGGTCATGCTGTTGCAGGTGTTGGGATGCTCCAGAACCTCAACCCCATCCCAGACATCATGGTGGCGATGAGCTATCCTGGATAAACCGTGAAATGATGTCCAACGTATTTGCTCGAAGGGGGAGGGGGAGGGATCCACTGGACCCACCCAGACCCAGGCTGGATTTTGTTGTCCGAAGACCCAGAATTTACAGGGAATGTCGCTGGGGATGAGCGTGCTGTCATGAAATATCCTGCTTAATCAGAGGAATGTTAAGGTAAACCATTTCATTTGCACTTTGATACAAAATCCTGCAATTTAAAACTAGAATTGATATGAGCCGATGGACACCTATTCCCTTTAAAGTTCAAGAGATGCGTAAATATAATTGATGTTTGATAATTTAGAAAAGTAGAAGCGTTAACTTGAAGATATTTTAAAACATGATCCTAATTTCAAATTCTACAAAAGTAAATGAATCCAATATATCAACCCATACCCGTCCACTTGTTAGTAACAAGAACAAGCCAAGATATCGGAAAAATATATAATTAACATCTGTATCTAAACTAATTGGTTAAACAGCAAGATACTTTTTAAACATTTTATGTTAATATTATATAATATCAAGATCCATGGCCATGATTTTAAAGGCATGTGTACTGCAAAGCAAGTTCCAAAGCCCCAATTATAATTATCCTTGTTCGCCTAATTACATTTCTGCACTTGTTTGAAAAATATGACACTTGTTTGAAGTTCAAGCACAAAAAAATGTCAACCATTTTTTTTTCAGAATAAAACAAGCACAAGAAAAAAAAATTCTCAGTTCATCTTCAACTTTCCAACGTCTCATCACATCTCTTCACATCTCTTAAAAATGTTAGATCTTCATGATCCCGGCTGCAGAGGCAGACAGAGGGTAGACCTTTTAAAAATTTTGTTAAACATAAAAAATTAATGTCGACATGTGTGTGTTCTTTTGTAAAGTATCTTGGCTCTTTAAGAAATAAATCTAAATGATCGTCCTCTACTTATAGGCAGTTCAGTAGTGATCCTACAAAGATGAGAAAAAAATGAGAGTGGATCAAATGCAACAAGTTGCATTTTCTCATGCTGATGATCCTTCTGATCTCATGTTTTTATTGATGTTTTCTTCTCTTCTTTTTTAACTTTAGAATTTCTCATAAATAATAATAATAACAACAAGGGGTATTTTTAAGACAAGAGGATTGGAGACTCATCAAAGTCTCTAATTTCATTTTGTGACTAATCTTTAAACTTTAAAGAAAGTATCAGAGCTTGAGAAAATTCTATAGGGGATGATTTAATAAATCTCTAATTTGATGATCTCTCTTCTGGTCTTTCTAATGCTAGACGATTTTGAAAAACACATGTGAACTGTTCAGGATATTTACAATAATGAGATCAACTTTAGAAGAGACAAAAATATCATTATAATTATGGAGGAGTACATTTCCAGGTTCACAGTTTTAGAACTGGAGCCGCCCGATTAGCATCAACTTTTTTTTATTCTTAAATCATATCCATTAAGTATGTTCGATGCGAAAGGGAACGTCCCTTGGTCAACTCTGACCTTTCTTGAATCCTCCATAACCTTTGGGAATAGCTGTTCTGAAGAAGGGAATTATTGTACCATTTGTTCCCTGGAACCAAGTGTTCATGACGATTTTGGGGATTTTGAGACTTTGAAACAAGTTGAGCTTAAGTTGAAGGTTGAGAGGGCTTCCTATGAGCCAGAGGCCAAGGTTTTGACCGGTTCGTCCTTGGGTCAAATTTCTGAAGGAATCAAGTCTTTATCAAGCCAAGCTGATCCTAAGCCCGATTTGGAAGATGGACCAACTACTGGGCCCAAGGACTTATTGAAATGTCATTGGGTCGATTGCAAGGGCTCCTTTGAGACACAGGTGAGAAAAATTATTAATATTCAGCCATTTAGATAATTTTGGAAATGCAATATTTTATGTGTCTACAGAAGATTTAATGACAAACTTTTGGATGATTAATTACATAATCATAATTGCCTTTGTTCTCATTTGATGCAGGGTTCAATTGTCTCTCATATTGAAAGGGTTCATATTGAGGCTGGGAGAGATGGAAGAGATGAATTTACATGTTTTTGGCTTGGATGTCCACGGAAGCTTCGTCCATTCAATGCTCGTTACAAATTGTTGATTCATATGAGGGTCCACTCCGGGCATAAGCCAAATAAGTGCACGGTAAGAATTTAGAATTTTCTTTAGTTAGTTAAAAAAGCTTCTTTGTCATAAATAAACCCTCTTAAAGACGGATATAAAGATGGGTTGCATTGAGGGAAAATTTAAAATGTGAACATGTAAGGGTTTCCAAGGTCATTTTCGGTAAAAATGTACATGTCTCATGTTGCCCCATGTAAATATGTACCGTAATCCCATCATTCATACGAGTCAAAAGACACCATATTTGAATTTTCAATTTTTACCTTCGGTGACCTCTGGAGGTCAAACGGTTGACCTTTGGTCAGGGTCGCCATGCCAAATTATGATCCCCACTCCAACCCCCGTCGATTGACACCAATATTGACATGGGTCATCAGAGGTACCCCCGGGGGGTTACGATTGCAGCCATAGGTGAAAGGTCACCTGGAAAGCCCATCTTCAAACTTGACCTCACTTATGACCTCAAAGGACTATCCTGAAAATCTGAAGTCCCTAGGTCAAACCGTTCTCGAGTTATCATGGCGACAGACAGACAGACGGACAGACCGGACACCTGCGATCTTATAATGGGCTATGCAACCTCTAATAAGGACCTTTTTGTGGTTTGTAGCAGAGGCTGTAATGTGGATTAAAATATGATTCTGCAACTTTGCCTTGCCTTATAGACCCATTTTTATACAATTTGCATATTGTAACAATAAGTAATTGTTAAATTGTTGTAATCCGGACTTGGTTAGTGAAATTCTATTTCGAAAAATGTAGTCCATCAAAACAAAAGGCATGGTAAATTGTTTTTTTTTTCTTATTCTATTATTCTCTTTTGTTGGGCTTGAGAAATGAACCTATTCTCTAATCCACTTCCGCAATTCGCTAAAGTGGTCGAGGTTAGTGAAAGTCCCCAAGTCCTTCTCATCGTCATTATTTGCCCTAATGTACTTTTTAGTCTAATTAGTTCCATTTAGGATAATGAACACAAAATATTTAAAGGATGGAATATGAAGCCACTCTTGAGTTCTGGGGGCAGTCTACTAGTGTTTTGTAGAAGGAACTTTTATACCAACTCAAAGGTCAAAATGGTGATTAAAAGTAACAGAACTACACAATAACACTGTAATGTAGAATGCATGTTTAATAATGTTGTATTTTTCCTAGCTTTTTTAAGCGTTCAAGTTCAAGTTTAGACCAAGGATGGCATTTGGGCCAGAAATAGCATAAATAAATATTCTACTGTAAAATAAAATTTGGGGCAAGAAAAAAAATAATTTCCTGGTTGAAAATATAAAGAATGTCCAATAATTATTGTTTTCGGCATATTTCACTCGGTCAACAAACACGCCAATATAAGTACATAATTACATTGCCCCTTGAATTGTCAAATTTCTCGGTTTAGAAATTTACCTAAATTTCCAATTTGCATTACATTCCATATGCTTTGCTAATGTTAAGAATACTTTTAACCCAAAAAAAGTAGGCTCTTATTTGCAGGGCTTTTGAGCTTTCCATAATCATTCATAACATACGTTGTATTTATCTTTTAACAAGGGTTCTTAACAAACCAAAATTATAATCTTGGAAAGTAAAAAGCCACTCACGGATTTGTCCAATTACCTTAATATTCAAACATCCAACATAGCATATAGCATTTTTAACCTCCATAATTCAGTTAGAAAAACTTTCAAGTTTGTATTTTTTTGAGTCTTCAAACTGCAATTTTTTCCCTTTAATCTTTAACAAAAGTAATTTATTAAGGGAAGTGAAACGGAAGGAGTATAAAGAGGGATGTGGAGTCAGGAATTTTTGATTGTAAGTAAACAACTCTTTAAAAAATTCAATGGACCTCAACAACCAACCCCAATTTGGAACCAAAGATTTTACAAAGTCACGGAATCCCAATTAAATGTTTACAGGAGTCCCATTTTTACCTTGTATGATATCAAAAAAAGTTTCGAGGTCAAGAGCATTTGAAAAATGAAATATCAGACATCATCAGAAAGACGCTCGCTCATGATAAAAATGACCCAGAGAGAACATAATAATAATGAACCATATGGTGTCTGCTGGGATTTGTAGAAATTGAATAGTTAGAAACTAAAACGTAAAATAAATATTATTATTTATTATTACAATTTACAAAGTTTGGATTCATTTACCTTGGCCAACCGTGCAAGGACATTAACTTTGACCATTTTCTGCTATCCGATCCACATCTCAACTCCCCAACTAATTAATTCTAGGTTGTAAATATAATTAATTAGACGTGTTAACAAAGAAAAATTATCACTCTAGGTCGTGGGGGTGCTCATTCATATGGGGTTTTGGTGGACCACGGAAATGAACAGTGTGCCAATCATTTTACTTAAATCAGAGTGAGCTCTGAGATAACATTTAAGGTTTGTGTGGGTTTCATTTTTCATTAAATTTTTACGGCAAGCTTTATATTTGAAGTAAAGATGCGTAAAAGGATAACTTACAAACAGAAAAACAAAAGGTCAAATGTATCAAAAGCTGGTCAAAAGTCAGAAAAATGTTTCCGGGCCACAGAAAGAATCTAAACTCATGCAATTTTAAATGGGTCAAATTAATTCTTTAAGTATGAGGCATAAATGGAGCTTCTGTTACATCCCCACGAACAATCTAAACATTCATTGGCACTCAAATTTTGATTATAATCAGCTTTTCTACCAGCCATACTAACTAAAGTTTAAATCCCATTTTGAATCATTTTAGATAAATTACTTGGCTGTAGTAACTTTAAATGTTTGGTCAGTAAAGGTCATTATGAATCACCCAATCGTCCGACGTCTTGTACAAACAGTAAAATTTCAAGATCAGACAAAAATATCACAAAAATCATGGAAGCATGGGATCGCGTGGACTTTCATGCATTCATAACTCTTCAACTTAAACAACAGGATCTTAAAAAATCATCTACAAAGTTTCCTCTCTTGCTTAAGCGACCAAACCAACAACACCAACAACATAATAATCCGTTAAACCATCACTTTTCCTTACTTTATAATTAAAGTTGAGCTATTATCTTATGACATGTTACGGAGCAGAGGAACAAGAAAACGGTTCAACTGTAAAAAAAATCTTTAAAACAAATAAAAAACATTATATTGTACTATACGTACTGTATTATACGCATCTACTTACAACATTTTACGGGTGATGCCCACTGGTTGTGTGGTCTCCCTAAGATCTGTAAATTCGTAGTTTAAAAAAAAAGTTTTAAGAACATCTACTACCAATGCAAAAAATGAAAATGGAAAGTCATGTTTTAAATGTTAAAACTAAAAGTCATGATTTTAAGAGAGAGACTTATAGAGATCAGGAACAAGACAATGCAAAAAAGCACTCATCCCACAATGCAATCAGAATCATTAAGGTAAGTTGTAGCCTATATGCTTATTGAACACAATAGCCACGGTTGAATTCATAATTCATTTGTTGGTTTTAGTTTTTTTTTTGGCGAAAAAGTATTGTTCTTTACAAAATGATGGATGGACCAACAGGATGAAATGCAAATGACATCAAAAGTTATAACTGTAATAAAAATGCCCTTGTTCTTTCCTGTGGTTATACTGAATTGTTAATCGAACAATTTAAGGAAGAAAGGACAAATAAAACTACTACTTTCAAATAAAACAATTGAAATTAAGAATTCAAGGGCTTACCCAAATAATCTAAAATGAGCTTGTCCTACTGGTTGGTAATGTTTAAAAGAAATTGTTGCATATTATCCGATCTCGTGATTGATACCATTTAATCCCACGAAACACCAATAGTTCGAAAAACTAACAGTTTAAGCATTAACCGGTATTTTAATCTTCAAGAGTATAATAATAGAATTAAACAACTAAAATAAAATCTGCACAAATATGAAAACAACCTGTGACAAATTCAAATGAAGGTTCCTTGAGCAGAACCATCCCTAATTTTATTACATGTTCAGGTTCAGTTCGCTTGCAAGCATTAAGGAATGATTAGGTTTATGATTAAGATAAACGCTCATGAATTTTTAGTAGTTCCGAGTCAAACCGGGAATAATGCAAAAGTGTACGCTTGCTCGTTCTATTCTAACTAAACCAAGTTTTATGTATTTTAAATAAGATTAGATCCTACGATTAGATTTCCGGTCGTTTAATTTTGAGCAAGCGTAAATGCCATAATCTAAACAGGAAAATCTGAATGAGCAAAAACGAACCGTGTTTTCATTTCATTAATACCGTTTAGTTGAATTTGGGAAATGGAAGTCCCGTTAGTTACTTTGCTTAATGTCATTCGGTATCTTTAGGATTATGATACGAATCATTTAATATTTCATGTCTTCCATTATTATTGCTCTCCGTTAAACACATTTCCCATTTAAACTCATTCATTTGAGTTGGAATAGAATGGTTAACGAGGAGGAAATTGTACAGATGACGAGATGACAGGTAAATTGCCTGAGGAATCACCCGAATCTTATTCACTCAAGAATTAAAATGAACAAGAAACCCCTTTGGGTGGTATGGCATATGGCTATTGTTTTTTCTTGACAAAGATGTCATGTCATGGTACATAAACTTGGGCGTGACCATAACTGGGAGATCTGTTCTTGTGTAAGTCTGAAGAGCTCATTAATTATTAAAATCCATAAACAAAAGTGATGTCCTCAAGAAATGTTTACAGTTGGAATGAGTTAATTAAAAAATTCTGTGTAGCTTGTCCCGTGAACTGCGGAAAGTAAGCGCACGATCAGTGTGTAGTATTGAATAACGGATAATAACATGTAAAAATTTGACTCATGGCGTAAGTTTGAACTTTGAATAGAAAGAGAACCCCGATTTTGGAAATTCGAAAAATCATGCAATTGCGAGCTCAGTTCATGATTTGCTATAGATATCGCATCACAACGCACGTACCTTCATCGTTCATCGGTTTAAAATCAGTACTTTTGTTCTTCAGGCTCCAAATTAACTCTTAAGTTCTAAATGACATCAAAGCACCTGGGATCAGCCCGACTCGATTCCAAGGTGTCAAATTTAAAATTGAATGTTACCCCGTGGAATAAAACGTGGCACATCATCCGATTTCTTGCAACTTTCATCATGAATGAGTGACCACAAATCCATTCTTCATTTTTTGGCCACAAGCCACGCACAATTTGTTTGAGGTTTTTACAAAATATGACACCTCCGGCCAACCCATTAAACCCATGAACTATGCATAAATCTATATTATTGTAATTGTAAGCTAATCCCAGATATTTAGATGCCCCTTTACAAAAAAGGAAACAATATTTCAAATCATTTCCTTATATTGCAAATATCCATTCTCTTATTCTTCTCATCCTTGCTAAATCGTAAATTAGGACCATCATCCCACTACCACTTATGCATTTTTGATTTCATCCTTATTGATCATCTCTCATGTCTATTTCTGTCAATCTCCCAGCGAATTATAGTGATCCTTCCCATACAGCACCATAACGTTTGTTTATCTTTTTAAATCCAATCCCATAAATAATATTTGTAGAATTAATCGGTCTTACACATATAAAATACAAAACAAGTTGTTTTTAACACGAAGCTTATAAAGGGATGAGTTCTATTGTTGTAATCTAACACCTTGTCCTATTTTGAAAAGATCAATCTACCTAATTTATTCATTTGGGATTTTAAAAGGTGAAGGTACGTGTTGTGTGGGAGGGAGGTATCTCAACGAGGAATATGTTTTGTTTTGGACTTCTTGTTATTGGAAGATTTACTGTTATTAGTAATCAAAATGCTTGAAAAATACAAATTGATCTGAGGATAGATAGTCTCCCTAGTTTGGTTTGTCAGTACGTGATATAAAAGTAATCTAAATTTTGCAGATCTTGGTCCAGTGGCAGCCTCGAAAAATCATGATGTGCTTGTTTTTTCAGCCATGCTTCAGCTTCACCCTAGATTTTGACGAGCTACGACCAGATCCAAGTCCAGAGATAAACGCATTGTAGAAATCTTCAAAGTTGAGATGAACTTTGTCGTTTTACATGCCAGCCATAATACTCATTTAACCTATGTAGCCCTAGTTTCTTGCAAGTCTCAAAACCTGTCATTTGAAATCGAAACCATTTCGTTAATTATGAGGCTGAGAAGACAGGTAAATAATTGGAATTGCACAAACGTGGAGTCCAATAAATCCAAATGATTCATTCCAATAAAAGTTTTGTACATTGTCATTCAGATGTCTAAAGTCAAACCCTGTCTCTGTCCCTGACCGCTCATTTAAATTTATTACAATTTACAACTTCCGCCTTGCCCTCTCTCGATCTTCATCACGTTCATCGTTTGTTGAAGTGAAGGGTCCTGATCTTTGCACTGCTCTGGCTCAAATCCTTGTAACTTGCCACACCTGACCAGGTCTCATCTCAATGAAGTAGTGGGATGAACATTGTAAAATCTAACTTCACTAACTTGTATTGTCTATTGTATTGTAAAACATGTAACTAGTTAATGTACGGGCCAATCTCATCAAATTGCAACAATCATCGTCATGTTTAAGAATATTGGAACTCGTAGAGCCTGTAGGGGCCTCTTCTTAAGATAATCATCTAATCATCGTGGGTGTCAAAGGAAATCAAAATTATGTTACCACAGGCAATGGTCACTCAAACAAGTTCAGTTACATAACTCTTCTCTTTAACCATCACTCAAGGGATAAATGATTGACTTTTGTTCGAGAGGTACTCAATTCTCAACATTTGAAACATTTAACATTATTATTGATCAAAATTCATTTTAGATTATCATGAGACCCAATTTCCTTTTATTTTCATAACAAGGAATGAATGAGCTCACGATCTAATTTAAATTAAAGATTCATTCAGTACTTTATTAAAATATTAACACACTGATCACATAACCCTACAAAGAAGATGTCTCAGTTAAGGATTGGAACATTATTGACCCTTTTGCAATTTTGTGAGCTTATTATTGCTTTTTTTTGATGAGCCAAATCAAATGTAGCAAAAACAAATAGAAACAGGTAGATTATGATTCCATTGTATAATTCATTGACTGTAATAACTTATATTCTGTATCATCGTCACCAAACTATTACAATTTAAAGTCAAAGTAGGTAACAATTGCTCATCCATTACACTAATAACAATTGACTGAACCTATTAAGAGCTGGGACAATTAACGTCCCATCATCTCACGACCATATTTTATGATGACCACAAACTGAGCCATGCCACAACGAAAGGAATTTAACCATTTAAAAATAATAATAAAACAGTTAATGAAAGTTGTTTAGTCTGTATCAGCGAGTGCATTATATATTCTATGTATGTATTACTCCATCATCTTCAAGGAATCCCCTAGACCAAATCAAGACCACAATAATAACAATATGATTTTTTAAATATGATCTTCAAGATTAGTCTTGTCTTGTCTTGAGAGCATTCTTCTCACGATCATATCAGTATCAGTATCGTTTCTCGTGAAAGTGAACTTATTTATATTAATTAAGTGAGGTAAAGTATGATGACTTGCCCTGATAAAGTAAATTATGATCTTTGATGATGATCCCCTGCCCCACCTACCTCATCATAATAAAAGCCAGAAGAGATCTAAACTTTTTTTTAGTCATTATGATTATTAATGTTCTAAATAATGATAACGATATTAAAATAAAAATGATTCTAAATCAGGTATTAAGAGGTTAGATCAGAGAATCCTAAAAAACAAATAAACTTTCTCTTTTCCCTTTTGTTCTTTTATTGGCAAAGTTGCCAATTTGGCAATCAACTAAATAAATATGCCACAAACTAATACCTAATCCTTGGGCATAGCATAATTAAGATGAGATCATGAGTATTGGATATTATTATTATAGAAGTATTATTTGCCTATTATCTAATGAAAATTGAGAAATTTATTTTGGGATCCACTAACAAAAACAAACTTCTTTAAAAGGCTTGATGCTGAATTGTATTTTTTTGCGCTTGGTTGGATTTCAAGGAAAGGAAAAGCGTGCCCAAATCCAAAGTTGAATGAAGCGTCTTTCAATCAAATTCACATTCGTTAAATTCAGCTCAATGTTTCTTTTTTGCTATCATGATGACGATGATCATTTTAAAACCATTGTGTAGTTTTTCATCTCTGTTTTGTGTCATTAACACAATTACATTTGTACCATATCCTAAAAATATCTCCCTAAAGTAATGTGTGTGTGTGTATATGGTCAGTCAGCGTCACGATGACTCTATTCTGAAGCGTTGTTTTCATTCTTGTAGGTTCAAACAACAATGGGATGTTTTCTATTGTTGTTTTATTTATCAAGTTATTTATTTATTTATTTATTTATTTATTTATTTACACCATACAGTTTCCTACATACATAGGTAATTACACTGTTGGGAATATTAGGTATAATATTACAATAGAATATTAGGTAAAGTATTACATGCTATTCATT
>JAQIYE010000811.1:0-10655 GCA_034699765.1 Xenyllodes armatus
TGCCGGAAGGGAACCCCATTCCAACTTCCAATTCCCACTAAATCTCCAAATTGTGGACAGAGTCTAAACACATACATCCTAATATTCCTAATTTTTGATGGGACTCAATACTGAATACTGAATAGTCAGGTCTCCTTGAACATGTCTTTTCCATGGGTTCCCTCCAAGCAAACAGACTCTAATTCGAGAAGCAAACAGACTTCCCTCACTTCCAAATCCCCAACAGTCTCTATTCAGTTCAGGGCCTCATTCCTGTACTCGAATTGGTTGGAGTCCTCCTCAAACTACAAGTTATGATTACCAAGGGCACAATTACATTTCACGGAAGAGTGAGTGGAAGCAGGCCTTTCTCTCTCCTTACCTTGACCCATCTACTAGCCATAACCTCCAATCCATCAGACACCCCATCTTCAATACAAACAAAGTTATAGGGAGAGAGCAGGATTTGTGAAACAGCTCAAAGTAATTTATGCAATTATGCATGTACTTTTCCCCAAGAAGGAAACTCTTTTTCATTTTTATTCTCTTCCTCAATTTCTACCGTATAATATCCCTATATATATATATAGTACTGCCTCCTCTAAATTGCAAGTTAGAAGGGAGGAACGGGTTCTCTTGGGCCTCGTTTCTCCTCCTTTTAGAAGAGAACAAACTCATTTCTCGGGTTGTCTTCTCTTCTCTCCAGGTACCTGAGTTGACTCAAGAACACTTCTCCAACTCGACCTTTCCCATAACTCCTGAAATGAGAAGAGGGAGAAAGTGGAGAAAGTTTTGGGTTCTTCTTCATTTCGAAACGTTTCCTTCTTTTCTAGAAAATGAATAGGAGTCCCTCGAGACCTTCTCCAGTCCACATCCACACAAAAGTCAGGAGAAACTCGGTCTCCTCCCTTCAAAGTCCAAACTCCCCTAGTGGACGTGGGCAGAAATTGACCTTTGAACTTCCAATGTCTAAACTCTGAAATAGACACATCTCATGGACTATCGAACACACAACCAATTTAATTTTGACAAGAGCGTTTACTGTTCAAACTCTTATTCTCTTTCCACCTTCCACGTTTATTCCATCAATCTCAATTATATTGTTTGATTCTCGGTGTGTCCAATGAGAGAATATATAACTATGAGTGAGGGAAGGTTTTGGATCCTTTGTTTTTTCATTCCTTTCACCCAAAAAGAATTCGTATGGGACTCATATGGTCTGAACAGACGAGTACGTTATAACGTAAGCATTAAATGTCGTATGTCGAAAATGCAAAGAATCCCATTCCGCCACTTCGATCTATACGTGTCTGAAACCTGAATAAAATCTCACTTTGCCCTTTCGTGATCACTAAAGACAAAACCTTATGCACAATGCAAATGTTGTTGTAGTTATGGCATAGAGACATATAGATATATCTTGGGCGATTTGGTCAACATTTAGACAGAGAGAGAGTGCTACAGAGAATCCTTTCATTGAGGCGACAGGGAGACAAAAGAAAGAAGATTATCAAATTGTGATTAGGTTACTTCCCTTAATTAAGATCCTCCACTTCCTCCCTCCCTCCCCAAGAACAATAGTTCATCTTATAATGGACTCTCTCCCGACCACCCTTATTCCTCAACACACTCAAAAATATTAAAGGGAGAAATTCAGGAAGAAGATTGAGGATGGACGGGAATCCCAACTCAGTTCCATTCCACAACTACCCCACAAAAAAATTACTTTATCCATTATCTTTTATTAAATTGTTTATTGCGAAAATACAAAATAAGCAAACAATTTATGCAATTGAATCGAAGCTCTATTATTGAACAAGGAGCCAATGGATTTGTTTGTAGTTAGTCTCAATCCCATTTAGCCCAAGTAGCCATAACCTCCATAGAATCCAGGGTAGAAGTGTCTGTGATGGTGGTGGTAGCCATAACCATAGCCATAGTAAGGGAACCCAAATCCAAAACCGCCATAACCTCCCGAATACCCTCCACCTCCAAACCCACCTCCACCTCCACCCAAGAATGAACTTGCACTCTGCAACTCCCTTCCACCCAAACCACTTTCGCCAAGTCTCTGACACTCCACTTCCTCCAGTCCAAGTCCACCCAGGAGGACCATCACCTTTCAAAAACAATATTTCAATCAATTATTAAAACCCGATTTTAATTTCAGTACACAAAGCAATTGTGTATAAGAAACAAGTCCACTTACTACCATTAGAAGAATCATTTTCTTGAGATTTACGGCTTTACTGCAGGACACTCATCCACCAACCCTTAGTCAGATTCAGCAAAAAAGGCTTGTTTATATATCACCTGTGTGACATGTACATGCGCTTAATTTCAGTTTCAGGAACAATAACTTCTGTAATTACCCTCAAAGATTAAGATTTAGCCTTACAAAGCAACCACCTGGTTTTGATAAAAAATTCAAGCTCCATGGTTTATGGATGGGAAACAGGAAGAGAGAAAACAGATTCCTGTTTCAGGTTCAACCATCAATTTGCTTTGTTTTGATGAATGTGGAGACAATGGAGGTGTTTTAACATAGAGTGTCTTGTTCAGAATTAAGAAGGGAGTTGTTGAGCAAACCGAAGTGGTGGAATGTGGGCATGAAATCCATGGAATGAACCTCAACAGATACATTACATAAAATTACATAAAATCCTTTGTACACACAATGTTGAGTGGGGACAAGAAACAGAGCTCACTTGATTAATTTCAACTTTCACTCACTCAATCATGTTCATGTCTCAACTTCAACAGTTCTATTGTGATTGGACATTTTTCTATTTCTTTTCCACTTTGCCCATCTCTCATCCGTATAGAAATCTAATTGGTAAATGTTGTAACAAAATGCTAAAGGAACTAATAATGAATAAACTCTCATGAACGTAAAGCTATATATTCCTCAAACGGATTGGTTCCCACCCTTAAGGGGTCTGGAAAGATCATATGGGCTCTTACATGCCAATTTCTTGGATACTTTTTTAATATGAAAGAAATTCCAACTCCCATGCCTTTAATTCAGAGTAAATAAAGTTTGACTCCACAAAAGTTAAGATAAAAGATCACGCCATTTCCCTTTGAACTTAAATTCGTGTCCTGAAAGTTGAAATTTCAAACAGTTTTCGAGTAATTGGTGTTAAAGACACTCTTGTTGAATAGGTGACAAAGAAATAGCTGAGAATGGAAGAACCACATAGAATTGGATGTGATCCGTATCAAATAAAATAACATTCCAAGTCCACTCGACCAGATCAAATATATAAAATTGAATTCGCAATTAATAAATGAAGGTGATTGAATTGAGGCAGTCTGTTCTTTATAAAGCAACCTGAATCTGACTCAACTCATTTCATGACCTTTTCAACCACCAATAAATCTGCCAGAACAACATCTTCTGGTCCTCTCATCTCTCCATCACCCATTCATTCTTCCTTCCTTCCAGAATCTTCCTTTTGACTAAATATCCCAAGTTGTAATTTCCAGAAAACGGGAAATGACCTCATTCCGCTCATCCGTGTCTCAACTTAAGCCCAATCCTCCGAAATTGAGCACACGCAATAAATTAAAAGTTTAAATCCTAGTTGAGAAATAACAGATTTATCAATCCTTGTTCATTTTCCAAAAAATAAATAAAATTGGCTCAAGTACTCGAATGACGCAAGTTGGAGCAACTCCCCTTGCCAAAAAATGAATTTTGCGTTTTTCTGCTCCATCTCCTCAAGTTTAAGAGTTCATGTTCAGATTCAGATTAGCAAATGGCAGAAGAGACTGGAGATGGTCCATCCAAATCCCCATCTCAATTGTTTAATGTTTTGGTGTCAAAATATCAGGAGAAACATCTTTTCACATCCTACTTGATTTGTTTCCCATATTTTGGATCTGATCTTTGTTTTTCTCCAAAATATGTTGTTGGAATTGTAAATAACAAGTTGGGGGAATTATAATACGTATAAGCTAATTCCTTGCAGATTTGAAACATTGAGGTCCAAGTGAACTGAATGTTTCAGAACACTTGAAAGAAATGAATGATTTCGAACTAAAAGTTGATTCCATTCTTTGAACAAGAGAGAGACGCTTGTGATTCTATTCTTAGCTTGGCTTGGTGCCGCCTTGTCTGGCTTTCCCAAGACCTTCATCCTCATCTGTCTTAAAATCGAGCCTGTAGCTCCTGCTCGACACTTGGAACAACTCCCAGTACTGACTCCAGTCTTCAACTAAAACTCATCTGCTTGAGACACAAAGTTCAACCTTTCCCATTACATTTCACATCCTACTGCCTTTGTTCAAGCAAGTCCTTCCATTTAACTCATGCACCCTTGTTTGACCTGACTAATGTCCTTCCTCCCGCTATCTCTCCTGACAAAACCCTTCAACCTCCCAAACACAGCTAGTCCTCCTCAGTGTCCCGAACTGACGGGGTCCAGTGTTCTAAGGGACACCTGGATGCTCATCCACAACTTGTTCCTCAAGGGTGGACCCTTCCAGTCACGAAACACTAAAAAGATAGGTCATTGTCCAAATAAAAAGTGTGAGTACTTGGTGTATATAAACAAAGGAGAGATTGGAAATACATAAATTCTATATTTGATTGAATTTTATTTCTCTTTGATTCAGGCTTAAGAGGGTCGGTGACCAAACTCCCAGGTCGGATCCTCACCCGTGCTTCATCCCTTGTGACCTCCAGTCGGAAGTTGAGTCATGAGCCAGAGGACAAGGTGAGTTTCATCCTCTGATATTCCTATTTAATCATCTTAAAATTGTCATTTCCTAAATGGAGGGTTCTCTTGAGAGAATGATGAAATTGTGAATTGTTATTTGAGAGGATCCATCCTCTCCCCACTCTCATTTCATTTCTACATAATTTCATATTCATATTCCAAGTTGGGAATGAGGGAGAGATTTGTATTGTGAGTTTGAAGTGGTCCTTTGAACAATAGGATCCTCAACAACAACCTCAGGCCCTTCACTTCACCCTCCTTTCTCCATTCCTCCCACATCAAAAAGACTCACTTCAAATCCTCCTATTTCATCCTTTGAGGGAGTTAGAAGAGTTGGGTGGAGACAGGTCAGGTCATCTCATCCCATTCTCTTCTCCACATTCAAACAATGAAAATTAGTCCATCTTCCCCCACATCCAACAAAAGAAACAAATACTGAGAAGAATGTGCTGGGTCGGGGTCAGTGTGGATGTCAAAAGGGTTCAACTCATCCCGTCTATTCTTCCACCATTATACCAATCCCAACTCAATTTTTATGAGAAGGGAAGCGTATTTTCTTCTTATTTTAGGATCACTTTCTTGCTACTTTTCTTTTCTGAACCATAACCTGTATCTAACCTTGACCACTTCCTTCCACCTTCCTTCATTGAACCTCATCCGTACAAATAAACATACTTTTATGTGGTGGTTCTCCTTGGACCTCTCCCCTCCCTCCCTCCATGAACAAACATCAAAGAAGAGAGAATGAAACAAAAACAAAGAGAATGGACTCTTTTATTTCTTTGTCCAGTGGTTCCTCTCCTCTCTTCTGGACAAAGAATTTTGATGGGACATTCAACCAACCTATTCCGACCCATTCAACTCCCTCACTCTCCATCCTATTCAAACTACTGCAAAATCCATCCTACTTTCACCAGTACAAATCTCTCACTTCCGCAATGTTTCCTTCACTCAATATAAGTAATGATTTTAATTCCCAATGGATAAATGAAGTTCAAGGGGACATGAAAAAACAAAGGAAGGGCAAGATTCTCCGTTCACTGGTGAAATATCTCATAATAGGAAGAAATGACCCGGGTTCTGGCCAAAGGTGAAATTTGTGGAAATAAATGTTTTAGAGAAGAAAACCAGTCAGTTTTTGAAGGGAAAAGGGACTTACAGAGAAAGAGTGGGGAAGGAAGGTATCGGATGCCATTCTGGCTCCATCCAGTCCTGTGACTTTTCTCTAGACAGAAGACATGAGGTGGATTCATGTTGTTAGGAAGGGAGGACAAGTTTTGGATGGATGGAATAAATAATTGAGTGATGTTTGTTGGGGAACTGCAAATACTCTACCCATGGAATGGAACCTAACTTTCTCAGTCTGGGTCCATGAGGTACCTGGAGTGAAAGGACCTTCACTCTCTCCCTCCTCCACTCAACCCATCAAAATTTCATGAGGACTCCTACACAAAAGTACGAACCTTATTCTCCTTCCTCTCCCATACACGCTTTAGGTTATAAACGGGATTTTGTTCTCCTCTCTTTGTTTGTTGCATCCTGGAATGACCCGACCCCAGCCATGCCTCCATTATTTATTCATTCCTCTCAATATGTGGATGCTATGGGTTCAAAGTCTTATTCTTTTCCAAACTCAAAGCAGAGTTGGGGTCAAACTGGAAATCCCGAAACAGGAACCTCTGGGCTTTCATATTGGGTAGAAAAAGCCAGGACCATTTTCAGGAAATGGTTCCACCCATCTTAAGACCAAAGCATATTTATGTCCACTTTTACTACTTTCTTTTAAATATGAAATAAATGAAATTAACGGGTCTTGTTCACGAATTGATTCTGGTCCTTTTTCCACATACATGCAGTCTGTCACATTGGCTTAAAGAACACAACTTATTTAGTTTGTGAAATATGTGGAAAGTTGAATAAATCTAAATCCACATGTAAAATGGTAGATTGTGTGTTCAAAGGATTGATTAGACGGAACTCATTGTTGATCATTCGATCATGGATCTGACCCCACACGTGTCCATCCCCCATGAATAACCCTCAACCTGGACCACCAACAACATTTGTCTATTCTTTTGGCTTTCCAAAGAGGAACGAACTTCCTTTAACCCCTCAACTCCTAATTCCAAAATCCTTTGGGTCGTAGATATTTGGGTTGTTTAGTGGATGATTCATTAGGGTGATTGGAGATCAAAGGATGAGGTCACTCACATCCACTCAATGGACAAAGTCCACTCTCTCCTGATTATAAGTATAAATTTGATGATGATTTTGGATCCAGAACGTATGGCTGTGCTTGACGATTTGACTGTGACAAGGTTGACCCCTTCCTCAACCTCATGGATGTCCACGAGTGGGACAACAAATCTTTGAGCTGAAAAATTCCAGATCAAAATTGTTGAAGGTGCTGTAATTTTAATAACCCATCATTTTGTCATATTCAGTCATTTTCAGTCATTTTCAGTCATATTCAGTCATATTCATACATCTTCTTAACTATATAACTACGATTTTCAGTCATATTTAGTCATACTATAAAATTTAACCAAAGATTCGCTCAAAGGTATCTTACTTCTAGACTATCTTTTAAACTTACTACTGAATATGACTGAAAGTCGTAGTATATAGATAGGAAGTTGTATGAATATGACTGAACATAATGCTCTTTATGAATTAGTGACCTACCAGAAGTTCCTGTCCCCAATGTCATCTTACCGAATGGATGGAAGCTTGTGAAAGGGTAATTAGTGGGGGAATGACCTGAGTTGTCGTAGGGTCACCACATGTCTCATCTCTTGGTCTCAAGAATGAGACTTTTTCGGATTGAGGAGAAGTACCAGAGTTGACCCGGATGGAGTGGACTACGACACTCTACCTTTCTTCTCTCCACACAGACACAAACCATCCTTCCAACTCAATGTAACTTTTAGTTCCTTGTGAGTCCAAGAGCCCATTAGAGGTGCTTTCTCCAAAATAAAATGGAAAGTTGGAAGACCTTTCTCAATGTCCTCCTCCGATTACTCCAACTGATGAGGGAAAATGGAGTCCATCAAGTACCACATATATAGAGAGACACTGGGGTTCCTCTCCTCAGATTGGATTACAAAATACAAATATGGATGAAAGTAACCTTATTGGATTACATGAGTTTGAAATTGAAATAACAAGGGGTTGCATTACACTCTATTTGGTTTAAAATCCCAATTTATTCCACTCTTTCTACTCAGAAATAATAACATACAAAGCTCATTAAATAAAGAGAAAGGAAACTTGAGTGAGTTGATGGATAATTATGATTATGTTGTTTGCAGCAACCGGATCTGCCCAAACTCCCAGTTCCAGAACTGGAACGCACCCTTCAGAGGTACTTGGAGGCTGTCCAGCCCATTCTCAATCCAGGAACATTCCTAAGGGTGGAGGAGATGGCCAGGAATCTGAGTGAGGGTCAAGGACCCGAACTACAACACCAACTCTACGAGAGACAACTCCGGACAAAAAACTGGGTAAGGGCCCTCCCTAATATCTCCCTACCACATATATATGTACATTGTTATATGATGGTTGTTGGGTAGGCATATGAGTGGTGGTTGTGTGACATGTACATGAACAACCCACTGTGTCTCCCCATCAACTCCAACCCAGGTGGGGTTTGGCCAGTCCAGACATTCCAGTCGGTGGATGACCAACTCCTCTTTGCCTCCAAACTCACCTCCTTCATCCTCGACTTCAAGGACAAACTGGACAGGTGAGTGAAATTATATTCCCCATCCACATCCCAATGCTGAATTCACCCTTCCCGTAATATTTTACAACTAATCCCCAAATCCCCGAGAAATCCAACTTGTGTACTGTCAGTCGAAAAGTGAGAATTTTGGATCGGAGTGGGAGTCAAATCGTGATGTTTGTATAAAGTTTTGGGATGCGAACTGATCTCTGTATGTCTTATTATATATATATATACATTCCAAGGGTGTTGTTGGAACTTTCCTTTGTCTTCGGAGAGGAGAGGGATAAGTCGGGATTCCCTAGAGGACCCTCCCTTCACCCCGACTTAGGAGAAAGTGTTATCCAATCCTACTTTCTCCTCTGCATAACTTAGGAGAAAGCACAGAACAAAATCAATCCCCATCCCAATTAACCCCAAACATTGTGGGTGTCCTCCTGTCCCTATGCATCTTAAGGTACATAATCCGCTTAGGAGGAAGGATTTACATTCCAATTGGGTCTCCTCATCTCAATCCCATGGAACCTAACTCCCTATCAATTCTCTTCAACTGGAGAGTGATGGTTTCCCAAAGAGACCCGATCTCCATCCCTGGAGTCCCACCCTGTCCTCTAACCTCTGAGAAACACACTACTTTCCCCAACACTTTCTCCCTCTTCTCCATGTTCCTTTTCAAATTGATTCCTGTTCCCTTGTCTTTCTAATCGGGATGAAACCCCCTTCATTTAGGAATGAGTTGTCAGTGGAGAGGGCCACGACGAGGGAGCCAGGTCAACCCTTTTGCATGGCACAACACTACAGACTCACCACCACCTACAGGGTCCCATGCATCCCAAGGGACTATCAACGAGACACCTCCAACTCCTTGGTGGATCACATCATTGTTGCATATCGGAAACACGTGAGTCCTCCCCAATATCTCTCATTAAAATAACTAACAAACTAATGGCCCCAACAATTGCTAATGAATGAGCCGTATTTGAACAGTTCTTTAGTTGTCCCATCCGAACTGTGGAGAGACGCCTCACCACCAAAGAGTTGTTCAAGCAATTCTCGTGAGCAGATATTTCTTTAATATTATTTTTGTACTTTGAAATTTATGATTTTCCAAACTCCGACTCAAAAAGAAAAGATTTTGTTAAAATGTCGTGTGCAACATTTCAACTTTTAATTTATCAATTTTAAATTTATTAACGAATTTTTTTCTAGACGTATTGTTGAGTCCGAGAATTCTGACAGTGAAGTCCCTGTAGGGATATTCACAACTCAACGAAGACCCATTTGGGCAGATGAGAGAACAAAACTATTGGCAGGTCACCACCAAATTACTGCACTACTTCTTTATGCTCATGCATGACTGAAATCATATTTTGGGTCGGATTCTTTGTAGCTTCAATTTGTAATTTTGTAGATGAGGTGAATCGGCGAGCTCTGGAGGAGTTGGAAACGTGTCACTTTATTGTTTGTTTAGATGAGCCTCTTCCAGTAACCCCATTCAACAGTCGTCTCCCAGGCCCAAGGTCACCCAACGCACATGTGACCTCTGGGGGTCGGGATGAGACGAATATGCTCCACCAAATGCTGCATGGAGGTGGAAGTGTCTACAATACTCCGAATCGCTGGTTTGACAAAACAATGCAGGTAAGTCTTGTAAAACTAATCAATTATAAAGTAAAGCGTATTCAAGTTGACATGGATGTCTTTGGCATGACCTTGTATGCAGTTTGTGGTGGGGTCGGATGGGTCTGTGGGACTCTGTTATGAACACTCTCCTGCCGAGGGGATTGGGATCCTCAATCTCATTGACGATTTCATTCGAAGTCTCCACAGAGAGTCCGAGATCGCCAAAGACCTCTCCTCCCTCAACTCAACCACCAAGAACCTCTCTCGGAATCATTCCAAAGGAGTGGAGGATGGTCCTTCTCCTCCTGAACAAGTCTCACTCAAGGACGAGACACGAAGGTCATCCAGTTTGGCTGATGACCTCACAGGCTCTCTTCTTCCTTCTTCCGATACAAACTTGGAACTCATTCCACCAATTAGGTTGGAATGGAACTTGAGTCCAGAGTCACGGACTGCCATGATTGAAGCAGCTGACACCATTGACAGGTTTGACCTTAAACAAAACTGACCTTTACTCCTTTTAAATAAACGATTAGGTTAAGGCAATTCACGACTTCGTCGTGGCCTTAACCTAACCTAAATCACCCTTCCTAACCCCACCTAAT
>JAQIYE010000812.1:0-10654 GCA_034699765.1 Xenyllodes armatus
TCAATGATCAAAACATTGAAATATTTATTAAACTTGAATGAAGACACCAACTACTTTACTACTCAAAATTGGCAAACATAATTCACTAAATCTATATCTACAATGAAATATTGTCTACTCTACACTCAACAATGGAGGAAACCATTGTACATTACTAGATACAATTCATTTATCCAGTTGAGGTTTCCGACTAGCTACTTTATAAGTTTTCAAAGATACTTAAAAATTTATATGTTCTTCTTGAATATTACATATAAGCTTGTGAGTTAAAAGGATTCAACGCCTAAAGAAAACTGGTCCCTCTGTTTCAAAGGGCAATAAAGTATCCTATCACTTTTGATGGTCCCTCAACATATAATTTTTAGACTTTTGTTTCATATATATAATAATTTTAAATACTAGTAAGTTTTGTAAGCTAATTCGTATTTTCAAAGAGAAAAATGGTTAAAACAAACTTAACTTTGCCTGTGAGGGTTAGTAGATTCTCTTTCCCATTTTAACTTGAAATCTAAAAACTAAAATTAGTCATTTGGTCTCATGTGTGACTCAAAGTCGGGATCTAGCATTAATTACTGTTAGGATTTTAGCTTTCGTTTAAGATAAAGTAGTTCAGAGTCACAAAAGTAGTTGAACTCTCAATTTAATGTTCTACTCTATCCGGTCCCTCCTCAAACTCAAGGTCTGGTTCTGGAGTGGTGTCAATTTGGATCCCCTCTTGCAGATAATGAGAGATTGCCTCAATATCGACATTTTCATCTTGTTCATGAATCTTCTTTAATGCATTTCTTACGATACAAAGATCACCTCGAAGCTCGGAGACCAAAACAGCAATTTTCTGAGCATTGCTCAGAATGTCTACACTTTGAGTGTACGGATTGTATCTGACCCCAAATGGTCTCTGTATTTTTCCAGCAAACTCCCTGGTGAATAAGATTTTAAAATACAATCCATATAACACTTACACATTTGGTCACGTTAGGAAATAATTACGAATCTTAATTGAACTTGTCCAAGAGTTCCAAAACCAAAGTTCAAATTTTAAGAGTATGAATCATACCTCATTTTCTCCTTCGCATCTTCGAAAGTATCCGTGTAAAAGTATGAATTCTGATAAGATGTGATAATGCATTCCTCCTTGCAAGTGATTTCCGGTTCAAACGGTTTAATTTTTTCTGTGGCTTCCAACGCATGTTGTAATTCAGCCACTGAGGAAAGTAGCCCCGCTCCATACACACGGAGATGATTCCCTTCCTTGCAGAGTCCAAACTCAACCGTAAAGAAATAGCACTAAAACCATAAATATATGGTTATCGAATATTTGTTAAGGCGTTAATGCTTATTTCATTTCATTTACACAACTCACAGTTGCAATCCTAGAAACTTCTTCATCAGAAGCTCCTAATGAAGCCAGTCCGATTTCCTGTGAGAATTGGGCAAAAGATGGATTTGCAAGAAGGGGCATATGACCCAAAAGTTCATGGCAGCAATCCCTTGATCATCAAAAAATACGATCTCAACACTTTTGTTTTCAAACTATAAAAAGCGTGAGTGGCCAGAGTCATTAGAAGTATTGTCGAGAATAATGACGTACGGTTCCGGTGTGTAGAATGGATCCGAGGAATGACGCACATATTGAGTACAATGAAATACCCGGAAAGCAAGTCCAGAGAGAAAGTCTCTTGGTGAAAGGTAGCCTGCCACAGGCCTGAGATTAAATCCAGTTTTTCCTATGTCAAGAATTTAAAAAATATTGCAACCGTGTCAATTTTTTAGCACAATAGAAAGTTACAGGAAAAAATTTAAATTTCCGATATATCAATTGACACAAGTTCAATAACACAAAAATAATTTTTACT
This sequence comes from Xenyllodes armatus, assembly GCA_034699765.1. Lineage (NCBI taxonomy): Eukaryota > Metazoa > Arthropoda > Collembola > Poduromorpha > Odontellidae > Xenyllodes > Xenyllodes armatus. The sequence goes on from JAQIYE010000812.1 coordinate 1,857, forward strand.
AACTTTTCAAAAATGTGTTAATGTCCTCCAATTGAGGTAAATTGTCTTCACGATAACCACAATGTTCCACCAATAGAGGCCAGTTCTCCAAATATTCTTTACATGCATATTTTGGATAGATCCGATGCAGCTCACGAAATACGGTTCCCCTGATGGGACCATATTTTGAACAAAAATGTAATTTAAACTTTTTAGTACATAATTGAGTATTAAAATAAACTTGGTGTCTATTGCGATTCAAAGAGGCAATGCAGTTTCTATTCTGGGTACTTTGCCTTTTGAAGTGGCATTGAATGAAGTTTTTTATCTACTTTAATTGTGTGCCATTTTCAATTTTTGATTGTAGGTTTTGATTGTAGGTGATGTAAGTGGGAGTAATTACTTTTTTTTTCGCTCATATCCTGTAATTTTAATTTTAGAGTGATTGAATAAAATATACAACTGGATCTTGGTTTCTATTTGTGAATTCTCTCTTGTGCTAGCGTCTCATTTCGGGAATGGAAAGTGACAATCATGGTCAACCCAAAAACACAGAATGCTTACATTGCCCCATAAAATTTTCCCGTCAACTCAACTAATAAAACTTCAAATAGTTAATAATTTCTTACCATGTTTTGATTTCCTCTTTTGTGTACTCAATCCTTGGAATTGGCTGGCCGCTAAAAAGTTTATAATTGACCATTTTGGTTTTGTTTTTCTAAATATGAACCTTAATTTTTATAAAAATTGGCACGGAGTACTTACTACTTGTAGGACATTGCAAGATCCGCAAAATATTTTCTTCTTTTCCTGTAAACAGGATCTTTGAAGCCCTGAAAAGAAATGTAACTAAAATGAAATTCTTTGTCTGTCGTCGTTGCAGGTTCATATTCTTTAACATTTCGTATATTCATGTAAAAGTGAGAAAGGACGCTGTAAGTCGCCCGTAATTTTATTCAAATTAACGTACGGGGTGATCGGCGTCAAGTTCAGATCCATACATTAGTACACGCTGGCTTTTGTCCAGTTCTCCAATTTTTCGTGGAAACCAGGGCATGTCACCAAAATCTATTTAAAACACATTTAATTCATGAAATTCAGCTTCATGAAGTTTGGCCAAAAAGTGATAGAACACTTGGCTATCTTTCGAAACTTTTTCCCTGCTTCATAAATATTGCAAGTGCTTGGACTTCAAAAGTCAAAAGCAATTGTTAGGCTCACCAAAACTGCTGGCAGCTGACAAGGATGGTTGATGAACTGGAAATTTCTGTCCTTGATCATAAGAACTTAAATTGATAGCAGCTACTTCCTGGGACAATGTTCTCATAATGTCATCCATTAAGCGATTGTCACAGTCAACATCGACCATGATCTCGTACTCATTTGGCCTTCGTTTAGACTTTCTGGATTCAATGTGAATGACATTTACTCCATTGTCCTCAAAAACTTTCAAAGCCCTTGCTAAACCCCCAACTTGATTTTTCAATGAAAAGACGACACAATTGTGGCTTGAGCTGTCATCTGGTTCTCCAGACTATAAAAAAAAGTTGACGAATAATGCTATAACTAAAACAATCAGAGTTTTAAAAAAACATGAAAGTGTCCCAAAATAAAATTTTATTTAAGCTTTATCAATCATTTTATCTAGACTTCGAACAGGATTAATCAACCTGCAAGAAGATTAATGTCGGGGTCGAACATTTTTTCTCCAAGTTAAAACCGAAATCACTTTCTAGAATTCTTCTTACTTCCTTTTACTACATTGCCCCATAAAAAAGTAATGTTTATTGTTATAGTTGAAATTAGCTTTAAAACATTTGTCGTCGTCACTCAAATCTAAAAAAAGTTCATGAGATTATTCTCTTTAGACAAGTCGTCCTAAATTAAAAATTCTCGGGATGCTAAGCTCTGGCCTAATGTGATTAAAGTGTTATTTGGGCATGGTTGGGGAATGCTTGCTGAGATAATAATGTGTTTTAAATGTTATGAATCATCTGTAATTATTTTAAAATCCGATGAACATTTAAGCAAACTGCATATTGATTACACGAACGCTATGTCTATTAAATTAAATTGACTAATTGGATGAGAACCAAGTATAGCATAATTTTAGGCCGTATGTGGACAGAGACATATTAAAGGGGACATTTTTTCAATTTTAGTCTAAATGTTTCCTTGGTCATATGCGAAATTATTATTTAATTAATTCTATTAAAACATTTGCTTAGTTCTTTAAGTTGATGAATATGAATTCCCAAAACCTTTTGTTTTGATAATTTAAACTATTATTTGAAAAATGTCCTTCAAGAGCATTGATGACTTTTTTCTAAAATATGAATATCAGAATCGTGTTCATTTCGTTTACTCAATCACTTGCCAAACAAAACTTTGCAATACTCACCTGTTTTTTTCTTTCAATACTTTGTTTGAGGGTCCAATCTGTACTGTCTCCCATTTTGTACAGCCAGAGACCAATCAGCCCTTTCCCCGAGCCACTCATAGTTACTTTTTACTTTGTCCACAACAACGTGTTGTTGCAAAATAGAAGTCAAATTTAAGTTTGATTTGACCTTTAATAGCTTTATTAACTGTGAACAGCCCAAACAAAATTTGTAAATTGGTTTGGTTCGATCATTGGCAAAAGGTCTGCCGTATGTATACTGCAATATATGTAACCAGTTTCTAACGATAAGTACTGTTACTTTTAACTTTTCTGTAAGAGCTCTCACGATAAACTAATCCAAATTCTGAAAATCGAAAGAATGAGACCAGGAAATTTTTGTTTCACTCCTGGTCCGTTTTTGGTTCGAATATGTTTTATCCAGTGGTTCAGGCGAGATTCTTCTTCAGTTGCAATAGCATCATGAAATGAAAGTATCCAGCAGCATCCTTAAGAAAGTCCGGGGACCTTTTGTTCGCTGGCTTTCCTTATGGGTTGGGTTTTCAAACGATATCCACGCTTCAACCCAAAGGGTCCGGAGTCGGAATATCGTCGGGATAAACCGTTGCGGCAGTCGTACTATTAAGCATTACTAATAAAATACATGATTTCCATTTGATCGCAACAAGGAATAACTCAACAACAGTGCACTCTTTGAGAAATGCTCATTTATTGTTAACCAGAAAAAATCCAGATGTTTCTGCGTCAGAGTCTCCTTAGTCACTCTGTAAAGAGTGAACTTTCGAATTTTGATTCCAAGGCCATGAGTGTAAAATGGTTGGATAAGTGACGCTAATTCGTCAAAGTATATAATACTTCGATCCTTTGTTTTCCTCTTCAAAGAATATAATTCCCATTTCGCTTCGCTTAAGGTCATAGAATTGGCTAGAAACACTCACGCCCACACAAAATACGTTTTTCGAAGCACTTGACTCATCGAAGGGTTTGCGGCCGAGAGTCATTTTACGCTACAGCCCATCCCCTCATGTTCTTTTTAATACGTGGACATCGCTACAAATACAAACACATGAAAGATGGGTGAAAGCCCCATGGATGAGAAAGCTCACGGAGGCTTTTCAACTGGTCCCTTTCAAGGACACAAATTTATTATTAACTTCATTATGGCTAAAAGGTAACGCTAGCCTCAGCACACAAAAATCTTGCAAACAAATTAATAAAAAACGCAATAAATAAAAGGTTTTGAGGCCTTCTGTCATTATTTTTTGGAAATGCAATATGAAAAAGGGGATTTTACTATTTTACAGGACATGCATCGTCTAGCGCCATATTTAGTATTAATTTTGGAATTGTATTAAGGTTGCAAGATTTGGTAATAAGGATCCCCAAATAAATGTGCGAATGTGCATTTTTTGGATTTCTCGAACTTCGTGTATGTGACATTTCATACTTTAATTTTTTAAATTAATAAATGGACTATTTTGAATATTCAAACGTTTTTGTTGATGATTTAATGTTTAATCAAATGCTGTATAGTTCTGTGGAGAATGGAAATGCATGATAATGGAGACCGCATTAGCTGGAACGACAACTGAAAATCAAATTACAGTTTCTCACCATTAAATTACCTGTTTAGATAAATGTATTTATCTGAAATTGCCTAGAATAATGACGCATTTGTGTATTTCAGTTTTTCGTAAACCGAAATCTTTTCATGAACGTTCATACCTTATAACTCCAAAAGTACGTATTTGCAAACCTAGATCCTTTCTCTTGTGGTTTTTAACCTTTTAGCCACCAAGCAAATACAAAACCTGTTGGTCAAGTCCCACTCTAATAAGACACAACTTGTTGAAGACAATGATAAAACATAAATTTCAAGGGAACTGTAGCATTGGGCCAAGACCCGATGAGTGTTTTCTCTCTGCTTTCTCTTTATTCTTTTCCCTCCAGAGATAAAAGGATTGATGGACTTAATAGTGAGCTCTTTAATGTCCTGCATTCAAAATCAACACATTTATCCAAGTATAGATCCATTTCATTCTCTATTTGAACATTAGAAGTCCAGATCCACTTATTTTTGTTCAAGAAAATTGAATTGAATTTCTGGAACATAACTTCCAGGTTTGGGAAAGTTCTGGAAGTTTTTTACTCATTCTTTTTCATTTTGAGTTCTTTCTGGTAGAAACTCGACAAATCCAAGAAAAAAAGAGAAATAACAGGCCACCAAAAATTTGGTAAGTTCTGGCCTGGCAAAATTGTACCTGGCTGGTAAAAACTGGGATAATAGGCAGGACTGGTTGTATGATTTTAAAAATGTTCAGGAAAAGTCGACAAAGTTCGCTCATTCTGTTCTTGTTTCATTTAAGCGAAGTCTTTAAATCTTGAAATTCGCACCTACGGGGCTCGTAAGGATTTTAAATTTTGGAAAGTTAAGTCCATAATTTTAACCAGGTATTTTTGTTAAGGCAGATATACCGGGTTTTCACCAGGTTTGATTGTGGAACTTGACACACACATTTCATCCCTTCTTCCTTTGTTTGGATTTCAAATCCGTAGGCAAATAGACCTGACATTTACCAATCCTTCTTATAGATGCTCATGAGACCATGGCGAGGAGGGCCAGTGCTTGAGCTTTCACTTTTGGGAAATGTAGAAAAGAAAATCCATTAATGGAATGACAATAACTGGTTTTATTTGCACTAAATATATATGATCCTTTTGTATGTAGGATCACAGATAGTCCATGTCATTTGCAAAATTAAAAGTCATGAGTTCACACGTATTCTGCTGCTATTTCAATGTAACCAGAATGTCGTAGAGATTGATTTACCCCTACATGGATCGTTCTTGTTTCAAGAATATTCTCTTAATAAAAACGACGTCAGTCAACGTTTTGGCTACTATATGCAGTATTTATTAAGGGGTGAAACCCCTTTATGGGATCGCAGTGTCTGTCTGTCCGTCTGAGGCAAGATAACTCAAAAACGCTTTGAGCTAGCAACTTGAGATTTTCAATATAGTGCTTTTAGGTCAAGGCCGAGGTCAAGTTGGAAGATGGGCCTTCCACGTGACCTTTGACCTAGGACTGTAATGGTGACCTTGGGATGTCCCCTGACGACCATATACAAATGTGGTATCGTTGGATTCATATAGACAAGGGGATCACTTTTTGACATGGCGACCTTGACCTCTAGAGGTCAAAAAGCCAAATTTTTAGATTTTTTTTCAATTTCTTTATGTTCTAAGCTATTTAAACCATATTCTGACCCATTTAAACCCTTGCCCTCGCAACTTAACCCCTATTCACCTAGCCCCCACCCCTATACCTTTGCTTAACCCCTGGGGGATCTATGGGTGATCTAAAACAGTGATTTAACTACTTCGTTTCGCCCCTTCGTTACACTCTATGTTTAACTGTTTATTTTTGTTATAGATTCCATGACCTCATTCCAAGGATTCCCACTTGAACAAAACGATAGTGATCTGACATACACATATAAAGAACTCGTGGAAATGAAGTTAATATTTAATCATTTTTTGATAAAAACAGTTTTATTTGGTTTTTTCCCTTTTAACCATACTTGTTTATAATAAAGCGATGTATATTGGTCAAGTAATAGGAGTGACAAATAAAGCATGATAATCAATCTGTGCGAAACAGCCTTAATTTATCCCAGGTTGAATATCGTGATAACCAATTCATAACAAAATATTAGCAAAGGCAACGAATTTAAAAACAATGTTGTATTTTCTAAAAGAAAATTGAACAAGTTAGGCTTAGGCACATAAATAGTGTATACATCAAGTAAGGGGAGGACCAGCTCCTTTTTCTTTGAGCATGTACTCAACAAATTAGCACAATTAGAAAAAATGGGTTCAGATTCTGGAAGTCATTAAAAGCTTAGCACGACACAGAGTATCATTTGACATATTAAGTCCTCACATAATGTACAACTTTATCGAATTGTATTCTTTTAGGAGAACACTAATTCTCTAAGGACTTGAACATCTAATAAGAGCCATCTTTTAGCCATGATCAGTCTCCAACAAAAAAACGAGTGTCCTTCCTACATCTCCCAACTATTTGGCATCTAAATGTAGTATTTAGTACTTGTGCAGTACTTCTCACTCCAGATAAATATCTTCGATCGGATAGGCAGTGTCCAAAAATTTTTGATAGAATCTTTGGAAAGCTCGCCTGTATAAATAAGAGAGAAAACGAAAGCTTTTTATGAAGTGAAAGTTCTTTCAAGGTAAATCTTTCAATCATTAGTTACTACGCAGTATTTCCAGCAATATTTCGACTACAAACTTACCCAACTGCCTCTGCTACTGGTCTAGTTGACTCATCGGATATGAAGACATGACAGGCGAACCGATTTAATGTTGGATGTTTAGTAACGAATCCAAAATATCGATGATCATATGGATGAAACCCACAAAATGAAACGTTTTTGAGGGCATAGAAGTAGTCATGACATGGTGCTCGATTTGCCTAACAAATTAAATACCATTCTTTTTACTACATGCTTGATTTATAGCAGTGCAGTGTGTTAAAATTTTAACGTCAATCAGAATAATAGACATATTTAGATAATTGGGAACTGCATTTTAATTAAAATAAAAAATATTTTAAATAGTTCTTACACATTGCTTGCCCTTGTCCAACATTCGAATCCCCTGATCAGAAATTTCAAGTATGCACGACCGAGTATGAGCAGCCACATAATTTTTTTGTCCTGTAATTTTCTTTACAGCTTGGCACAAAACTTCATTTCCTTTGTGATACAGTGTTTCGATCGAGCCTTAAACATGGAAAAATAGCAATAAAAGTATTTTAACAATATACCTCATGCGAATTGAGCAACTGTTTGCAGTTTCCGTAGTTGGATTATAGGTAGTTACCTATATAATTGGTCAAGTATCTCTCCTTTTTCACTTTATTTGCTCCTGGGTCAAAGTCATTATATTCCACATCAACAACATATGCTGATGGGAAGATACCTTGCATTCCCGTCCTTAAATTTACACCTGAAATTTGCAATATACAGTTGCTCCAGAAAAAAGATTGAAGATTTATGCCAATGGTGGTTAAACAATTGGTTCTTAAAAAAAATTACATATATACGAACCATCACACCAAAGGTCGTCCGCCTCCTTTTGCATATAAATAGGATCTCCGATGTCAATTTCAATTTCATCATGATGACGCGGATTGAATTTATGTAGACCTCGGTGGGTCGCATCCAAAAGCTCCAAATGTGGAAATGGAACCCCAGCCGGAGGGTACGGTGAAGTTGATGAAAAGGATTCTGTGGGATGTAAGTTTGGAAGGTGATTGAGAAAATGCCATACTCGGTCAATGTTGATTCTTTAAAAAATTAAAATAAATTTCGAAATTTCTACCGTTGATGGAATGAATTTGAGGTGAGTGGGGTTTGGTTCCATCATCTGAATTTATGGTTGAACGTCCTGAGTCAAAACTTGGATACTTCTCTGAGTCCGGTGAACTTTCTTCGTCTAATAATACAGAGTCATTAATTTTATAAAAATTGGAAATCGTTTTGATTTTTAGTTTAATCATAGCTTCATAAGAGCTGGAAAAGGCAGAAACCAAAATCTTAATGCTCATTCATGTCATCTAACTCAATGAACAAAAATTCTATAGCAAATTTAAAAAAAACTAGGCAAAGGGACATTTTTCCAAAGGACTATTTGATACAATATACAATACCAAAGTTTTCATAAGCATTTAGTTCAAGCTTTTAAATTACTCAATCATATTTTGGCCCAAACTCAAGGGTAAATTACTGGCAGGCAAAAATAATATTTCCGGAATCTTACTTTGAATGCCTTTGTCATTAAATTTTAAAAGGAAGATGGGAAACTGACTGCTAGAGTTTCCCATTGTGTGCTCAATTGAGTGTTGTTGATAGGATTGTCCGAAACTAAAGTCAGAATGAGGACTTGTCTCATTGTCTAACTGAGCATTTCTGCTCAAGGTTGCAGCTTCAGACAGCTCCTCAGCTAGTGATATTTGTCGACCTTCACCATTCCCTTAAAACAGTTAATAGACTATCAGCGCATGGGAATTCACAAATCAAATTATACAAAATTTCCATGAGAATGTAATTTGAGATGAATTTATTCACATTTTAGTGAGTGATTCTTGGGAAGCTCAGGTAACTTTCTTCGCTTTCTCTTGACAATTGGACTGTATTTCTCAATTCGGTCTGTGATAATAATCTCCAGGTCTCCAGCAAATGGTTCTTGAATCGATTTATGACCCTCATCTCCACCCTCAGAAAAGTATTCTGCCCCACTGTTTAGTTGTGAATTTGGAAGGCCCAGTGAGTCCGGGAAAGTACCTTCATCATCAGTTAGGTCAATGTTCGGGACAAGCCTGATTTAAATGCAA
>JAQIYE010000813.1:0-10648 GCA_034699765.1 Xenyllodes armatus
TCCCATAAGACCTCCGATGATCGGTCCAAAATAAATATTATTCCTGACTAAAATAATAGTATAACGCAAAGGAGCTTCATCGATTCTACTTGTAAAATCGCACAGCGTGAGCTTGATGTATCAAGCTTAAAATTTAAGAATAAACGTTAATAGTAACCAATATATTAATATAACACCAGGGCATAAGTGATAAAAGTAAAAAATTCTGCTATATAACTATTTAGCTTTTATTAAAACATTATGGTTTCCATAATCGGCGCATAGTATAAAAAGTTACGCGCTATTTTTGTGAGCCTTTTAGCGAAGGTTTGACAAAAATTGAATAGCGCAATCAAAAGTTCCATCAATTTAAGTGATTTTTCATAAAAAAGTCAAAAAGTCCCTTGAGTTGAGGTAAGAGGGGGTTTGACGTAATTTCAAAGGGCCAAAAAACTTTTTTGTTGAATCTTGTAAATGGGATAGGAGAGCCTATGCTCCAGCAGCTGAAGCTGTCCGAGTCGGAGCGTAAAGCTCTAGTAAGGTAACTTCAAGCGTACGTCACTTCAAGCGTCACTTCTAGTAAGGTCACTTTTTGAGTCCCTCGGTCACTTCTTGTGTCATCAGCAGACTTCGGATATTTATGTATCGTAAACTCTTAAAATATTTATGAAAATATTTACCAAAAACGGTAAAATATTTAAACAAATTTTTCAATAATTTAATATTTACCAAAAACCATGTGCTAAATTAGGTATCCTTATTACCTAACACAAAAGAGATCTCGTCTTTACTAAGAATTAAGCTACCCAAAACTAGATAATTATGATCATTCAGTCTCGATCGTTAACCTACTCAGTATTTAAGTGCATAAAAAACTGTTATTTATCTGCGTAGTTATTACAAGAAACAAAGAAAAATCGTTCCTGTGATAAAAATCTGCTCAAAATCGAAACATTTAATAAATATTTATAAATATCTAAGAAGCTAAAATATTATAAAAATTGTAAGCCAATACGCTGAAATTGTTGTAAGTCGCCTTGATCCAAAGTTCTAGAGCAGTGGCGCAACAACTGAATCATTTCATTTTAAATAAACTGTTAACCACAGGTGTAACGAAGGGGTGAAACGAAATAGTCGAGTATGGTTTTTACATAACCCCTTACATAACCCCTTACATAACCCCCTACATAACCCCTTACATAACCCCCTACATAACTCCTAACATAACCCCCTACATAACCCCTTACATAACCCCCTACATAACTCCTAACATAACCCCCTACATAACCCCTTACATAACCCCCTACATAACCCTATTCCATACTGTGTAATGTGGGGGGTTAAGGGAAAGGGTTTAAATTGGTCAAAATATGGTTTAAATGGCGTAGAGCATCATCAAAATCAAAAATAGAAAAATTCAAACATATGACCTTTTGACACCTAGAGGTCATACAGTTGACCTTTGGTCAGAGTCGCCATGCCAAATTATGATCTCCTTTCCAACCCCCGTCGATTGACACCAATATCAACATGGCTCGTCTGGCGTACCTCCGGGGGTTACCATTGCATAAGTCAAAGGTCACGGACATGGCTTAATTTTCAATAGGCTCTAATCCCGCAAGGGTCACGTATACCAAATTTCAGCTTCCTATCGCATTTCGTTCGAAAGTTATCGCGCGGACAGACACACACACAGACAGACAGACACACAGACATCGTGAAACCTATATGTATCTCCACGTCGTTCCGCTACATAATAAATATCCAACCCCTGGTCATTAGGTCACATTCCCTGTGTCCCTTCATTTGGATGTAAGGACATTCTAGAGCATTTCGGAAATTTTCTGTTTCATACGGATATTTTGGTTTTCAATTTAACGCGTTGGAGCTAGAGATGAATCTGTAAATAACTGATTTCCTCTCATACATTGAAAACATCCCATTTACCAGATTCAGAAAGCCCATCTTTTTGTTATGAGCTCAGCATAAAATCAAATATAACTTCAGAAAAACTTCATTTTTACTGTTAAAGGGAAAACGAAAGCCTCATCCTACCCTTTTGATGACGTTCCAAACTGTGTTCAAGCTGGGGCATTCCCCTCACTTCTCTTTGGAGAAAGTGAGTTGAATTTGTGCTTGAGAAGGAAATGTCCTTAATTCTCCGGGTATCCTTGCTCTACCAAACCCAGCCTGGAGCCAACTTGGGAATTTTTGACTCACCCAGTCACCTTTGGCCTGACCATCATCATCCCACTAAACCTTTACATCTATCCAGTTACCTCTAATCTTAACTTTATTGGATTTAGGTACTCGTACTCCTTTAATAAAATCAGAATTGATTCCAGTCGTAGGAAACCAAAATGTCATCGCCAACAAATATAAAAAAGAAATGAAAAGCAATTGTATTTGGTTTCAAAAGGAAATCCGACAAACTACTCTACTCTGATTACAATTGCAGGGTGCTTTATCCACTCTCTTACCTCCAAGAATCCCTCAAAAAAGTGTACTTAAATTGTAAATGAGAAATCTTTTAGCTCAGTAAGCACAATGTTGTTAGGGCCTTAAGAGGACTAGAAGAATTTTGAGTTAAATCAGTGGAGTTATTTGTGCAATTTTACTGCAGGCCTATTCACTGTAATACTTTTATCCGTTTTCGTACATCCACTTCCTTTCTTAAAAACCTCCTCCATTTTCAGGGAAGACCAAGGTTCTCTAGCTGAGTTTCAGCCTTTGACTCAAGTCACTCTAGATTGTATTCCAGGAGAGAATGGTAATAAATTAAGAGTTGCGAAGACGAAAATGTCTCATTAATTTAGAAGAGGAATCATTTCCAGCAGATTAGGGCTCATGAACTTGGGAAGACTTGGAATAAAGGACTGGGCTTCCTGCGTTTTGAGCTTGGACGGGGATGAAGGGCATCCTGACCCCTCCATCTTCCCTCCTTTCCACTTGGTCTCGTTGTTTTTAAATTATAAGAGTTTTAGTTAGGTGGTGGATGTAAGTTGAGTCAGTAGGAGGCTCAACTTACATCAAAAGAATAGGGTGAGATGGGAAATGATTTTAGAAAAGGGATGAAACCACAACCCCGTTTATAAAACAATGAAATGAAGGAGAATGTGTTCACAAACACCTCTTCATTCCCTTGACTCTCATTCATTGAGGTGTTGGTCTCACCTCAGAACTCAATCTCACTTCTTCCTTCCGGATGACGGGATCCACTGGATAAGAATTCATTACTGGAGATGATCTGCATAGATTTACATATCAATGGAACTTTTCTCTGCTCCTGAATGAAACTCATAGGAAAGCAATGTAGATTTAAAATGGGAAGGAAGTATTTTTTAAATACGTTTTAAAGCATACGGCTTGAGAACACACTCTTGATTCCTTTGTTTTACAAATGGCCCTCCATCCAGCGTATTATAACATTGTTTCTTTATTAAGGGTAGTTTAACAAGATCCTTTTTCTTTTCCAGATTATATCCACACTCAATTGCACAGGAGGTTCCGACAAGTAGGACCTCCTAAAAATCCAGAGATGAAAAAATTAATGGGGACATAAGTTCCCTTAAGGTGAATGAGAACGAGAGAGTATGAGTAGAAAGAAAGAAACCAATTTTTTGTTTCAACAATTTCTTTTCCTCCTTGATATGTGGAGATTAACGGAGATATCTTTTCCTTTCTCGAATTGCTTTTACCGGGTAGGTCTCATGAGGACTTGGAACAAAGTCCAAAGGAGAGGAAACTAACTTTGGTTGAGTCCACACTATATATCATTTCGCAGTTGAACTCATTATGTTGGTGAAGTTAGGGAGTATGGAGGATTTAGGCAAGACTTTGAGACTTGGTTCCTTCCGGTTCGATCAAGACAACACTTTTATGCTGGGTTTTATAGCCCTCTTCAAGAGTCCTTCCCGTCCCTCTTGAGACCCGGGCCTGTCCTCATAAATCAAGGATTGATGAGTGTCAACAATTAATTGTGTCTCAACCCATCCCTGTAGAATGAGCCTGAAGAAATGAAAGAAAAGAATCCATCAAGGTTAGACTCAATCAATGGACTTGAAGGGGAAAACACAACAGAACAGGAGTGTTTGTTTTGGTGGATGCACCAAGGGGACGAGTTCCCACGAATATCACTACCCCTTCTTCTTGACTCCCTTGAAAAGTGTTTTCGTAGTTTTCTAAGAAAGGTTTTATAAATGGGTGCCTTGTTGGGACCCAACTTGCATAAATCACGGAAAAGGGCTCTTTTACCCCATTCATCAAAAAGACGTTACATGAAACTTCTTGGTTTTGTGTTCAGGTGAAAACAGGCGATGGATTTAGAACTATGGTGGGTCCATCAGCATAGATCCTCTGTTCCATTTTGGACAGTCCATGATTCAGAAACCACATAAATCCCTTGCAATTCAATGATTCCCATGGGTTCATCCTAATAGTTTGAAATGGCCCATCCTTATTCCCTGCGCTACCACGTCCCGTGAACCTCCTTATTATGGTCATCGCTTCCGATATCGAGAAAACTAACAATACATATTACCGACGATTTCATTACTTAAAATCTTTAACTTCTAGGCGAAATGTCTGGTATGAGTCATCGGTCATAGATCATTCAGAGTAAGATTTAAAGTGACCAGATATTTTCTCCTATCGAACCACAAAATTGTATTAATGATGTGCGCTATTCCGTAGTTTAGTTCCTGGACCAAATGATATTATATGCCCATAAACATAGTGCATACTAAAGGAAAACACCCGGACATTCAATCCCCATGAAAAAGAAAATAAACATATCATAAGATAATGATCCAGCTATTTTACTTGAACGATTTGCCTTGGGGACCTAACGTACAAACCAAGTTTTCCATTGCCGAGCTGCAGCCCACTGTGAGTACCTGTGGAAGGAGACTTGAGGTTCAAAGATGAGGAGGTCATTGGGGGTTGCATGGGACAAAAGGATGCGGATGATGGGACACGGAAGGGATTTTGGCAAATTCCAGATACAGACCCTCCTCGTCCTAATAGCACTCGCACTCCTAGTATGTGTAGTACAGAGACAAGATCATGAAAAATTCATGAGTTCCTTCACTTTCTCCCTTTCCTGCTCCCCACGTTTTTCCTTACAAATTGTTCAAATAGAATTCTTGGGGTCTAAAGGGCCATGAATGGAGAAAGAGGGCCTTAACCCCCTCAGTTCATATGTCCTCTATTCTTACTAAAACCGAGTTTTAAAAAAACGGAGGGGAGAAAAGAAATCCCATCACTGAAATGTCACCGAGGAGGTAAAGTGAAAGGGGAAACAAATGAATGTGTTATAGGTCGGAGCTCCCTTTGGTCTCTGAGACCCTTGAACCACTGACTGATCCGATGATGGCTTCCTTTCAACCTCAGACACAATCTAGTGAAAAATCAGTTTTCTCCACTTCCCTTCACCAGACCATTCTCTTTTCCATTCTATTGTTTTTAGATGAGGATGATGAGGGTTACTTTGGGTTTGACTCACTTCTCATTTTGGGTCATTTGCACAGATATTACCTTTAACTCTTTCGTGATCACTCCTATTACGTTTGGATCTCCTATTAAGGTTGGATTTCAAAGAAAAGTTTCTCCAAATCCTTTCCTTTGGCTGTTTTCTACATTCCTCCACCACTTCCTGGCCAAAAATATCAGCAATTGCTCCTATTACAATTTGATTCGTATTGAATTTTACACCAATAAATTTGGTAAACACTAGGGGTTTGAGAAAAGCTAATTTTATAATTATATCTTTTCTACCATATTGATGCAATTTTCTGTTGCGTTCAAGCCTTCTGCTCTCTAATACCTTTTATTGGCATAAATGGAATTTAATGGAATGTAAACCGTTTAACAATGGATAGAATTAATTTATGGCTCTATGGTCCAAAATTTGAAGGTTAGTCCTATTGGCAAAGGTTTCCTTATTCTTTATCGAGTCAAAAGCAAAAGCATAGTTTACTTTTGTTTGTTTGTGGTAAGTGGAGACGAGGAAAGGAAATCAAAGAAAGATGGATGACGGATTGACCTAATGTGTGTGGTCCCAAGGGTGGAGAGAATTATTGAAGGTCCTCTCCCTCTTCTCCAATGATAATAATTCGGTCTTCTCTCCCTTACTTCCCTTGTGTTGGGAACATGGGTCTTCTTCCCCTCATTTTTCTTGTTCCAGATACTTAGAATGGATTGAATATTTTCCTGGAATCCTCATTCTTTTACTTTCATACGTTTCTTTTCTTTTTTGCAGGGCCAGCATTTTGGGGCTTGATCAATCCACAACGTTGGAATCTGTGTACTCGAGGTCGGCGCCAGTCCCCTATCAACATCGAGCCTTCCAGACTCCTTTATGATCCTCAACTTCGGCCCATTCACATCGATAAAGCCCCGGTAAGCCATTTTTCTTTTGCCCCTGTCATCTGGCTGGACCATCTACATATTCACTGTGAGAGAAGAGAGGCTGCTGTGTTTGGAACATAAATAAAAATATTCGGATGATCCTAAAAACTGACTCAAATGGACTTTGGGCATTCGTTAGTTGTTGAATCTGCAAGTGGGACTTTTCTTCCATCATGTCAGTTCAACTTACATTTTATCGTCCAAAGCATTCAAAATAGTTGTGTCATTCATTTTCATTCAGATTTGGGTTTAATTATCTAGACTTTTCCCCTACTAGAAGTTAAAGGTGTAATTTGATATGTCAAATATGCGTTAAGCTTTTACAACATTTCTTCTGCATTTTTTCTTTACTAAAGTTAACCATTTTATGAAAGTTTTTAAATTGAGGGATATGGGAGCAAAACTTATTTGTACAGGATCTTATTACATAGTGATAATGGTATAGTAATATTTCCATTTCAAGGTTGTAATGCTAAAGATCCCGATGCGGTATGTTTTCTCTCCTACGAAATCATCTGGTTTACTTAACAAGAGTCAAGATTAGCTAATCCCCAATTGTTTCCGGTCCCTTGTTCTTTTCTTTCTTTGAGTCATTAAATTGTTTGGTGGGAGATGGAAGACAATGGGAAGAATGAATGGGGTTAAAGTTGAGGGGCTTTTGATGGTGGAACGAGGTCTTATGTAACTTTATCTGATCCTTTTGTTCGACCTTCAAACACAATGTCAATCCCAATCCTTATAGTCAGTTCTCATCATGAGCCCCAACATCTCACACACCAGCCCACAATGGGACAAAAGGATCCAGGTCTCTTTGGAGGAGTTGGAATGTCATGGCTAACTTAAATTGATACTCAAGATCAGCCAGGAGAGGCGTCACATGGGAGCAGAGAAAGGGCTAATGTGAGTTCTTTCCCATGGAGCTCAAGGAATTGACCTATAATACTATTCTATTCAGTGATACAATCTAGATGTGAGAGTTCAAGGGATTATACCAAACTGGGCTTAATTTGTTTTTGTTTTCTTGTTGTTCCACCTCCGGTTGTAGGTTTTATCAAATCTAAGCTTTGATTTACACATTTTTAGCCCTTAGAAAATGCCCATTTAACAGAATTTTAGGGTCCTGTTGTATTTTCTTAAGTGTATGCATATCATCTATCAATTTTGTGTTAGCAGCCAAAGAATTCCCTATCTTTTTGATAATTAAATCCTCTCATTCCAATCCTTTTTATAACTCTATAATATAGGAGGAACCCTGGAACCTTTGAGAATAGTAATAACAATTGTAAAGACATTGTCTTCAGTGTGTTTTGGCCCATCATGAGCCTGTAATAATCATACCATGAATACAAGAGGAAAGTAGAGAAAGCAAGACCCGACGCCCGACAGACAAGCAGGACGCCAGTTTGAAATAGATTAAGTCAGCCTTCTCATATTCCATTGAAGACTGAAACTCTACTTTAATAATAACAACAATAGAGACAGCGGCAGCAAACAATTGCTTAACTCCTTAAAATTGTATTTTTAAGGATGAAGGAAATCCCCAGTCATTCTCATCTCCAAAAACTACGCGCTTCGATTTCCTATTTTGGCAATACGCCAGTTCTGTCTGAAAATAAGAAAACAATTTTTTTCCACCATTGGATTCTATTGTAAGATGTTGATGGTATGATGGGGCTGAACTGAAAGCTCAACTTACTTTTTGGTCCATGTGAGGTTATTGTGACTCATTCTCTGTCTTTCTCTCAACTTTCCCGGAACTCCGCTTTCGCAGGAGACTAGGAACTCTGGCGCCAGTCCTTTTCCCTGAATGACTTTCTTCTGGGGTTTTGATTTTATATATTCAGAAACTTCATCAGGACAAGGATAAAGGAATAATTTGTAAAATGCAATGGGCCAAAAAGATTTTAAGGATTTGATTTAGTGTCAAGTCACTGCTGGCTACTTGAAACTTGAATTTTGTTTTCATGGATCATTCTTAAAATATTTACCAATTTAATTTTAGAAAAAAAATTGCACTTACATTTCACCGGATCCTATAATTTAATCTAAGGTTCTGTTACCTTGCTTCTATCCATCCAAATTCCCCGTAATTAGAAAACGTATTTGATTATTAGTTAATACCAAAGAAAGATACATAGAAAGTACCAAATTTCACGAACAATTTAATACAATGCTTCTTGTAGCTTCGCCAGCTCAATAAGAGACGTGTGTATCTTCATTCCTAAATAGAAATGTAAAGACGTTCTACTGTTGTTGAACATGCAGTCATTGCCTAATCCAAATATTGTATAGTCTTCTTCGGGATTTGATTCCTTTTGGGAAATTTGAATCTCTGACTGATGGAGAAGAGTCATCTTTCCCAAATAAATCACTCATTTTCTTTTCTGTTATTTTTGAAAAGGTTCTTTCTTTCTTGATGAATTCGGATTTGAGTTTACAAGTCCATTTCCTATTCCTTTTCTCTGTTTGTGAGGAAAAGGAAGGTTCAAGCCTCAAGGCTGCGTCTCCATGAATTCATTTCAATCTTGACTTTCCCCCAAAGACGTGTCACTTGAATTAAATGTCAATGAGGAAGAGTGCCACTCAACTCTGGTTCTCCTGATGACTCTACAGGAATAACCCCTTTAAATACCTCCTTGGGTTTAGATATAGTGGGCAATTTGAGTTGATTCTTTATGAAAGGCCATAACTTGTTGGATGATTGCAATTTCATGTCTACTTCCTTCATTATCTGGTTTATGTTTTTGTTTGTAGTTTCATTCATTACTATTAACTTCAATTTCATGATTTTTTGGATTGTAAAGCAAAATGGCGAAAGTGAAAAGAGTTACAATGTCGTGTTTCTTTTTATAGGTATTAAGTGAGTTTTAGGAAAAGTGCACAGAAAATATTTATTTGTATTTAAATGCATTTATATTTTGCAGCTGGCAGTAATTGAAGATTAGATACAAGACGCTGTCAACAGGTTATAAACCAGAAAGATTTAAATGGTTTAGTCATCCAATTTTTGCCGACTTATGGTTAGATGTAAAGATTTCCGAAAGATCTCTGAAATTTTATCACGATTACTATGAACTTTTAATTTGTAAGGAAAACGTGAGGCCCATGCATAAAATTCTGCAGACATGTTCCAAGTTCCAAAACCATGAGAAACAGTGACTATAAGTAAATATTACACACATTTTGAGACTGAAGTTTTTGAAGAGAAAAAACTCTGAGGAGACACTTCAAGGTGAAAACTTTTCATGTCCATCTATTTCTAAATAAATGGAAGAGAGAGATGAATGGATAAAGAGATACTTTTAGTCCCACAGATCCTGGGGCAAAGGAAGTGGAGAAAGTTTTTTTTAAAAAGAAAACAAACTCAAAAGACCCAAAAGAATTTTTCTTGTAAGAGAAAGAGAATAAAAAAGAGTTGAGATTCTCTCTATCCCATTTACTCAAGTTTTATTTATGTATTCCTCTTGACTCTATCTCAAAATATTTGTACATTTTCTGAATTGAAAACAGGTTCCATTGGATGAGGAAAGGGTGAATTATTTTTGTAGCTGCAGACCCTCTTGGAAGGAAAGTTTCAATCCAATTTCCCTCTTAACTCGACAATGGATTGATAATAATGGCAGGAGAAAGTTTATTTGAAAATCCAATCAGTGGGAGTAACGGAGAGGGAAGGAGGCCAAACACAAGTTCAAGGTTTCCTCTTAATCATTCTTCACTTTCATCCTCAGACCCACCAAATATCTACATTAAGTGGTCTCGATGGAGAAAAGGAGAATTTTCCACTCGTCTCTCTTAATTCCTTGTTACCTTTGACCCATCTCTAGGGTGCCGTGGAGTGGATCATCAAATTCCTTGGAAAGTTGCCAGGAAGGATTAAAATTACACTGGTCCGCAACTCACTAATCGAGGATTGAATGAAGGATCCGATGACTTGACATCCAGAGATTATGAGACCACTCTTGAGAATAATTTTTCAAGGTCTTGACCCTGTGTCTGTTATGGTTCGCAACTATAGAATCTACATTCATGAAAGTTGGGCTAATTGATAGATAAGGGAATGCTTATTTATACAAATCATCCTTCTGTTTCGTGTGAGTGCCATTTATGTTCCCATGAAGCTAAATTTGATTGCATGAATTTTTCACATAATAAACTGCAGTTTATTGCTACTCGTCTTTAATTTAACCAACATAACCAGGGTAGTTATAAGAGTTTATGTTCATACAATATCGGTTTGTATGCTATCAAAGAATAAACCATC
>JAQIYE010000814.1:0-10642 GCA_034699765.1 Xenyllodes armatus
ACCCTCAAACTCAAGCCACACCTTTAATTTCTTTAATATGAGAAAATGACTCACTCTTGAAGTATTGATTAATCATATTTTAACTGTCTGATTCCTCAATGGATACATGTAAGTGTGACCACAATGCTTAGGTCTTAAGGTCATGTAAAGGAAATCCTTTTAGAAATTTTTTCGGAGTTTTGGGTATAAACTTGACAATCAAAAGTTTTGAATCAAATCACCACACACTTTGGTACCTTAAAAACACGTTTGCATAAAAAGCCAATCCCATTATGATGTCATCACAGATTGATTTACTTTGACGAAAAGTGCTTCTATCAATGCTTGATTGAGATTTAATTATTTGAGTTTCATCCAGTAGATATTAAATTTTTTCATTTATTAACAAAACTTTAATCGCGCGTAATGAGTGTTAACGCGTTTTGATCCCAACACCAATGTCAATAATAGTTTGCTGATTTTTAAACTGTAAATCAAAATCAAAGGTATATAGATGTGAATATCATCTCCTCATCTACACCTTTTGCTTCCTTGAAATCTGCATATCTTAAATATCTCTCAATAACATTTTTTTAAATCAATAGTTTAAGATTATCTGAATGTAAATAATTGCACAAACAACCGCTACATGGATGTTTTGATATGATATGAATATAAAACCCGTTGCTGTTGATGTTTGATGTTGTTGGGTCGAGCAGAATACAGAATTGCTTGACAAGTACGAGTTCAATTAAGAACGCTTATCACTCAAGAAGTTTCGATTGTTCCTTGATTACTATTGAAAACAAAGAAGGGCTTGGCTTTTGACTTTTAACATGAAGGCAACTTACTTCATCAGTAGCATCATTATACTGAATTAATCCTCATCAAAATAACTTATTGAATGACAATGTTGATTCAAACCTAAACTTTGGATGATGGCATTGATCCCCAAGTATTTTACATTGTCATGTTAGTCCAGCCAATCAAAAAATCTCGAGTCGTTAAAAAAAATTCATGACTGTTTCATCAAATTCATTGGAGTCTTTAAAAGTTGTAAGTTGTAAGAGCGTGGACTTGCTTTTTAACTTCCTTTCAAAATATCTATAAAAATAAGCCATTTTCAGGATCAATCAGGGGATTTTGTAAGCAATTATTTGATTTTTGGCAGTTTTTCCATATATGTGGAAGTCTTTGGAATACGCCATTCATTGATATTTCAAGTGTATGGTCAAAAATTCTTTTGCCACACGCAAACAACTTGCATGTTTAGTTTAAAACATTGTAAAGATAATGCTCGAAACTTGTACAATCAAAAAACCATTAAACATTTTTTATTTTATTTAGCAGGAAAGGGACATGGACTGTTGCTTTTGCTTCGTTAGTTTTATGGATACATGAGGGTTGAGTTTTGAAACTGATTTGATTGTTTTGAGATGACAAAGGTTGACCTCCGCTGTAGAATCCTTCGTTTATCCGCATGTTTCCTTGTCATGTTTTGCATTTTTTTAAATTAGCAAGATAAGCTTATGATGATATGATGCAAGAATGTTCGTTCAGGTTTTGCAAAAAGTCAGAGACACTTTGAATCTTGTATCATTAAACCAATTATTGAAATGAAATGGAAATATTGATAGCCAACACCAAACAACAACACAACAAACAAGGCACCCCATGAAGAATTTAAAACAAAATGTTTTTATGATTTTTTTCATTTGCTCAAATCTCATCAACACCAAACTTGCCCCAAGGTTCATGAACTATGTAGATACAATAAATTTTATTCCTTGTTGTTTTTTGTTAATTCGTACAAGAGTTTTCAGTACATTTCTCATAAATTAGGTCCATTCAGACAATTTATCATGTAGTATGACAACTCTGCCGTAAATATGCTTACGGCTCATTACATTTTTGATTTTACAAAAATTTGCAGACTCACAGACGTGAGAAGATCAGCAGGGATCGGGCCAGACCATGAACGGATCCTAACTGAAGAATGCTCAAATCAATTCGGTCAAGGACATCATTTAAGGTCTAGCCCACCTCTACTACCATCAAAACCAAACTCAAATCACCTTATTTTAAAACCGCATCCTTCCATCATGACCCCTCCAACCCAAACTGGGTCAAATTACCCAAGAGGTCAATATTCCCACTCCCAGTCCCAACAAGGACTCCCTCCAACCTATTATAACAATGGTCCCCAAGTCCAACCACAATTTGTTCGTCAAGCCCATCCTGTTCCACCATTCTATTCATCAGCAGGAGGAGATTACGTTGGTCCATCATCTCCTCCAGGTCAAACTCAAAGATCTGTTCGAAATATTCAGGATGAAGAATTGTACTTGACGCCAATTTCTCATATTAACAAACGAATGCCCATAAATAGCCAACAGGAAGACTATGTGCCATATTATGCAGAACTTATCCCCGATCCCCCTCAAGGTCAAGGTGACAATAAACTGATCCAGCCCTCAAGTGCCCCAGTTCCGGCTTATCCACGTGGAGTCAGAGTTGAATGGAAAAGTGTGGATAATCTTCCAAAATCCTCAATGATGACCCCAAAATTAGTTGATTTTCGTGAAGAATATCCAGTTGATGTTCACCCACGACCGGGACTTGTAAAGAGTCTTCATAAAAGTTTTGAACTTTTGTCCAGTCCAAATAATTATGCCATGATTGAAGGAGAGAACCCTTATGAGGAAGGTGACTCATCATATGATAAAATTCGTGGAGAGAAGGCTGGCGATTCAACGGGTCCAGAGTATGATCAGATTCAAATGCCTTCACCGGATGTTGCAATTAAAAATGCTATAAATGAAATGAGGCCAAGTTTAGCAGTTTTAGACAAGGACAGAGGTCGAGGGGTCCTTAAGGGTTGTAGCAATGTGTATTCACCTCCGCCAAATAGTGGACTCAAGGCCACGAGGATTATAAAGGATTTACAAGAAAATTCGATTGAAAAGGAGAGCACTGAGACCAGCCCAGGTAACCCTGATGGACACTGGAACAATAATATAGTACATGAACAAAGGCCTTCATCCGGAGGACTTGCAGGCTCAAAATTAAAATCTCGTCGACGAAACATCCTACAGCAAATAAGTGCAGCTGAAGACATGATCCTTTTAAATCCTCAAGAAGGGCTCAATGGGACAAATACTGGGACTGGAGGCTCATCCTCCTCAGGGACATCTTCAGGTCATGCGAGTATGTCTGATAGCCAAACCAGTGGTTCACCCCCAACAACGACTGAGTATCCAAGACTAAATGAGACTGTGAGCGTACTGAACCATCATCAATCCCAAGGTCATTCCATTCCTTTCAAATCAGTTCTCAAGTCTGTTCCAGAGGATGAGGCTAATCAGAATCCTCCTGGTGTTGGGGCTCAATCATTGGACCAAGGTGGGAAGGGTTTGAGCCCTGCCAGTACTGGCAAGAAATCTTCTTCAAGGTCAAGGCGTAAAAACAAGGTAAGAATACGACAGTGTGACAGCACAGCGGACATTGTAGCCATCCAAATAATTTTTCGTGTCTCCTAGGATCCATTGGTTCTTGGATCGGGAAATAGTGGTCTTGAGGACATCAAGCAAGCTATTGAGCAATTGACCCTTCGTTCTTACAATGATGGTTCAGGGGCAACCAATGATCATCATCAAGTGCTTTCTGAAAGAAGTCGTCATGGGGGTGGTGGAGGTCGAACGGACCATCATTCCTCTTATTCGACCTCAACGTACTCTTCAATGAGCGGAAGCGAGTGCGATCGACATGTTCGTCGTAGAAATGCCCTCCGTCACTCCAGCATGGAAACAATTAATACTCAGGTTTGTGGACAATTGCATACTGTGGAGATGGATGAATTCAAACTTAAATAGCCTACATGGTATTGTATCTTTCCACAGGTAACATCAGCAGATGAATTTGTTTGGGTCGACTCTCATAATCGGTTAGTGGAACTCCAAAGTTATCCCTGGACCAACCATGACATCCTCAAGGTCATTGAGAAAAGTACAAAGCTCAAAGACTCTCTGGAACGGATCTCAATGGAAACAGTTCCAAGAGTTTCATATCTCCTTCAAAGGGCACTGGTTCGAGTTGCCCGAGAAGCTCAAAGACTGTCCAAACCCTTCGGTTTTTGTACGAAACAAGAAATAGCTTCAGCATTTAGGATTGTACTTTCACCATCACTTGCAGACTCGTGTATCAAGGTTCGTTAGAAACTTTGTGTAAAATCGTGAACGATTTTTTTCAAATATTAAAATATGCTTATACACCAACAGGCATGCCTTCGAGCTTCGGCCATGTTCTCCGTATCTACAGGGGACCCACTTCACAGGGAATCCAAATCTTCTAGGGCTGGACTTAACCTTCATGTTGGTCGATTCCAACGTTGGATGACAGAGCTAAGACTTGGGCGTGTTGTTCATGAATTTGCTGCAATTCATCTCACAGCCGGTTTTGAAAATTTAATTGAAGAGATCCTTGGTTCAGCTTTAGTCTTCTTGAACCTTCAAGTGAACCCGGAACAAAATCCAAAGGGGAATAACGGTAGTGGACAACCTGTCCTTACAGCTGTATATCTGGAGAAAGCTACGGCTCAAAATGCTGATTTGTGGGGACTCCTTCAACCGTTCGCACATTTAAGTGCTGGTCGAATGGCTTCAGGTGAGGTCAAAGCTCACATGTATTTTACGTAGCGGGTATAAATTGGAAATATTTGCCAAATCCAGATTTTTTTCTCATTTTCAGGGGCTTTGGCACTTCCACGCTGGGCCAGTGTAGCGAGTGTCAATTCATCTGGGAGTAGCAGTACAACGATAGCAGCAAATCAAGAATCGGATTCTCTGGGTCATACACGACTTTACCCACATCAAAAAAGTCTGGAACAGTCCTTGTTGACCACTTGTGTTGGTTCAGTGTGTAAGTTAAAATGATCGTTAAATGTTTTTGAAAATTCAGTTTGGTCTTGTACTAATATTTTGCCATTTGCCAATTATTTCCAGCTGAACTTTCAGAAATCATAGCTCGAATATCACACTACCAGTACAAGCAAATCCCAGTAACTCCAAATCCAGGGAGTGGAGGAAAGTCTGTTACTGTCATTAATTGGTCTCCAATGGCCCTTCAGTCCCTCTTTTATTTCATGAGATGTTCACAATTGGAAAGTGCAGATGAGAGCCTGAACTTAGCCTCATCAACCGCGACTCTAGGGTCAAGTTCTACGGTTGGAGATCGTGAAAAATCGCAGGATGGACATGGACGGGATGGAGCTTCAAAAGGCTCTTCTTCTGTGCCTCTGCAAGAGCTTGTCTATGAAAGACCATTTATTGTCCTTCCACCCCTAATAGAATGGGTCAAAGTAGCCTGTGCTCATACTGAACACAGACACTCAATTTTGGTTGACCAAGATGATGTTATGCAAGCAGCTCGACTCCTCCTTCCAGGAATTGACTGTCCTCCACGAGTATTTGGGTAAAGAGTCTTATATAAAATTTAGTAATTACGTGCAATTTTTTTTACATGTTTAAAAAAATATTTATAGGTGTGATGAATTCGTATGGCCAAAACGTGTGATTGATGAGTTTGAGTGCAATATAAGGGTAAAAATTGACCTTGGATTTAAGATGTTAGTTTCTGGAAGGGCTGACCTTGTTACTCCAGCCCTTCTCCTTATGCCTCCGTCGAAGGCAAACACATTTAATGAAACAGGTATTTTGAACTGTTTAACAGCATTTTCAAGGAAAATTTTATGAATTGGAGTAGTCTTGGATATAATATTTTTTACGATTCAATAGGGTTCACCCCACTGATCCTGGCAAGTATTCGTGGGGACGAGCATGTCGTTAAAATTCTTCTGGATTCCGGTGCGGATCCAAACCTTGAAACTCCAGCCAATGGCCCAAATTATCCACGAGCTTCAAATGAGACACAACATTGGACAGCTTTGACCTTTGCTTCTCTCATGGGCCATCTTCCAGTTGTGAAGGTGTGAGCGGACATCAGAATTCATTCAACACATTCGTATTATTGAGTTGTCGGCAAATCAGAAATGCTATTTTATTCCTTTAGATTTTATTGGAACGTGGAGGGATCAATGTGGAAGGAGGAGCTAAGGTCAGTGAAGACAAATCGACACAGACGCCGCTCCAATGCGCTGTAGCCACTGGAAATCTGGATATTGTGTCGCTTCTTCTAAATTATGGAGCTAATCCATTTATGTGCACTTTGGTTCGAGATTCCCTGTGTTACATGGGCTCTGCTTCCCGTGGAAGCTTCAGGTATAAACTGACTTTCAAAACGCTTAGGATTCATAAGTTTACCCGCAATTAAATTTTGTCATTTTATTATAGTGCGATCTCAGTGGCAGCAGCCCATGGCCAAAGAAATATATTACAAAGGCTATTATCGAATCCATTGAATCCCTCAAATTCCTCAAGAGAGGTTTTATCCCTGGAAGAGATCCTAGCCGAGGGAATCCCATCTCCTGCTCCAAAACCTCCAAGAACTCGAGCCTTCCAATCATCTCATCATCCTCGTGGTCCAACGGATGGGGTCAAGTCTCTGAGCAAGACTCAACTGAGAGCCCTTCAAGAAGCCATGTATCAAAGTGCTGAGAGTGGTCACCTAGAAATTACCCTTGATTTAAGGAACATGGGAGTTCCATGGACCCTTCATTGTTGGATTAATACCCTGGCAAGTGCTCATGACCTGAGGTGTGATGGTGTCATTGAACAACTCCTTCAAGACTTTTTATATATTCTACCGAATGAAGATTTTTCACAAACACAATTTGTGGATGAGTGTCTACCTCTCCTTTTTGGGATATTTCGAAATACTAAGGTTTGTACAGTCATATACTTGTTTTGAAATTAGAGTTGACTATGAATCATTTCAAAATTATAATAATTTTTGAACAATTTTTGATTTTTAGAACGAGAATACAATAACTCTTCTTGCAAGTATTTTTCAAACTTGTTATGGGAAGGATGTCATCAAGAAAATTCGGGATATAACCATTTCAAATGGGACAAGGATTGATCCAAAATATGTAAATAACCCAGAGCTCTCTGATGTACAATTTCGGTTGGAGGGTCGAATATTTTATGCTCATAAAATTGTCCTTGTGACATCATCACCCCGATTCAAGTCCATGCTCAAAGGGGCCTCAACCACGTCAGATGCCACCCCTCCTGTCCTTCACCTCACTGATGTCAGATACCATATTTTTCAGGTACTGGATGTATTTAGTTTTGTGAGAAATTAATTAAGCATCGCATCGATGACACATATATAAATTAACTTTAAGTTTTTGCTTTTAGATGGTAATGGAGTATCTTTACAATGGAGGATGCGAAACTATTAAACATCTTGAAAATGAGGATGTTCTAGAACTTATGGCAGCTGCCAATTACTTCCAATTGGACGGCCTTCTGCGATTTTGCGAAGCGAAGTGTTCACAAGTGGTCAATCCAGACTCTGTTGTTGCCTTGTATATTCATGCCAAGGTAGGAACAATTCATAATCATAATACATTTGCGGTCTAAATTGTTCCTTTCAAATTTCTAAAATGAGCTTTTAAAATATAGGTGTATAATGCTGTCCAGCTCCTGGAATACTGTCAAGGATATCTCCTTCAAAACATGGTTGCCATTCTAACTACAGACGAATCTGCTCGACGACTTGTTTTTGGAAAAAAGTTACAAAATCATGATGTTTTGGCTGGACTGTTGCTTACACTCCAAGCTCGACTAAAATCCAAGCCGACTACTAGCTCCATAATACCTCCGAATAATCATCTCACGGGACAAAGTAATAGAAAACAAAACTAATTAAGCTCCTTATGAGTTAACATTTCAAAAAATTCAATTATTGTTATACGTAAATTATGTCAATCAATTTATTATTTATTTGTTAATTACTACAAAACTGTAATACACATTTTAAATCATATATCTACATATATTTTGTCATTTTGTAAACTGATGATGTTGATATATTTTTATTACTTTGTTTTATATATGTGCAAATTTTATTTTTAATTATTGCCCCTTGTAATTTTTTTAATTTAACTCAATTAAAATATGTAATTTTATCTCTATTCATGAATTTCTCTTTAAGATACTTTAATACTCTCGCCGTCATTATTTTAGGAAGTGCAAAACACTTATAAATCAAATTAATCAATACTTGACTACGATAACCCAAACTTTCAAGGACAAAGACTAAACTAGAGATACCCAAGCAATAATAATAGAGCTCAAATACTTCCTTTGTATTCTTAATAGACAATTTCATTGGACGATGAACTTCATCATATCCAGAGCTGGTATGCGTATTAATCCAACTTAAAAGATTTGTAGCTAACGCAGAAAACCCATGAGTCTGGATACGGGTCATAAATGTAGCAAATTGACCCGAGTACCTGTTGTAAATATTCCAATATGAACTCCAATCCATGACTATGTCCTTAATCAAGTGACACCTTACATCAGGATATTTATGACGGATGAAAGATGCAATGAAATAAGCATCTTCATTTATAAGAATAGCAACTCGACCAGTTCGGGCCTGTGTCGACATATTTCCAGCAAACATAACTTTTCTCATACCAATACTCATACTTGCTCTGTCGTGGGGATGATTGGACGCGACTTTCTCAATAAAGAAACTATCCATCATCCTATGTAAACATCCATACCTTTTGAAGAACGTTTCATATAATCTACTCAAAATTCTCTCAACAGAGGCGTCAGTGGTTTGATTCCCAGCGGGAATGTACAATCTGAAGCCATTGTCCAGGAGTTCACTCAAATCTGGGGGTAAAATTTCAATGAAAGGTTTACATTATTAGCGCAGTGTTTGATCGGTCTGAAATTGTGTCCTGCAGGCAGATTTGCCCAGCCATGCCATGAATGAATGGGAAATGGTCAAATGTTGCGACCATCATAAACAATTACTGTGTGGATAAACCTAGAAACTTACCTCTGATGACATAGGGTGGAGATGGTGTTATCACTGTTGAAGTGACCCGACCCTCGTATCCTGTCGACAAGATAATCGCAACTAAACTCATAATAACATGTAAAATCTGTAAATGTGTCATTTTAGAAAGTAATGTTCCTGCTCCTCCAGTCTCTTGACGCAACAGCATACAGAGTCCACCAATGATTCCATTCAATATCGTTGTAAGTGGAATTAAAGGACCGCGGCCAGTGATGCTACCATAAACTATTGCACCCCATGTTCCATACCCAAAGAAAATGGTACTCCAGGTTAGGGATTTGAGAAAATCTACAAGTAGAGCCGAGGGGCTCTTAGCTATGATGGACATCCCTTTAGATGGCTGACAATAAAGTGGGACCATAGACTTAGAATCCTCTTGAAATAGTGTCTTTCCTCGGGTCAAATGACTCATGAACCCAAAGTCAAGTCTAAATGGATATTGAAATGCCTTTTGTTTCAATTCATACCCAGGCGTAAAATTATAATACTCTGCAAGCAACTCAGCTAAGTAAAAATTTGGATAACAACGATCCGTAATTGCCCGTGCCCAATTCCGGCGTGTGTATGTACATGAACCCATATAATTCAACCCAACAGCACGATTTGTACTCAAGATCGGTATGACAGCTTTTTCCAAATTTACGTTGAGTTGATCCCAAATACCTCGAATCTGAGTATAACCTGTGAGTGTAAACCCATCAAGTAACACTGGGACAATCAGATAAGACCCATCACAGTGACTGCAGTAGATGTAGTATCGTCCACTTGGAGTTTCGGGTGCCCAGTGCGGATCCATACTTATGAAAATGATCAGAGAGTTCCATACTTCAAAATCCAAGAAACAATCTGGAAGGACGCAGAGCCCTTCTTCAGCAAAGAGACGGCCATTTCCTGGGGTCTGTTCTTCATGGACTTGGAGGATTATAAATGTATTGAATGGAGAATTCCCTGACGTGGGTACAAATTGAAACTTGGGTTCTATGACAGTGTAGTTTGGTGGGTTAATGAGTACAAAGAGGTCACAGTATGTTGTAGCCTTACTTGGTCTCACACTAAAGTTGTCAAGGTCAAAGGATTTTCCAGAGCTATTATTATGAATTTGTAAAGATTGATCGGATCCATACTGATTTGCCACTAGGAGTGTATGGATGAGATCTGGCATGGGTTTTGTAAATGCTTTCAGATTGATAGGACAGGGTTTAAAGTAAGAAAGGTCAAGGAAGGTACAGAGAATTTCCGTGGGAAATATGATACAGGGAAGGATCAGGGACAATGCACAATTTTTGTAAATTTTCCAATGCGACATTTTCGTACCTTCAGTTTTCACCACCAATAGTGAAATGTAGGATGACTGTAAATGGACGGGTTTATTCTCATTTGCTTATCCATTCGATTATAATTTGAGTTAATGGTATTATTCAAGGGAAGATTTCTGGTTAACTCAAGCGAATCTCAAGCGACACTTGACATCTCACTCTTTTAGAAGAGTTTAATCAATTTTTAACAAATCATATTTTATTCATTATAGCTCGAATCTGTAAGCATGAAATAAAAATCTCATCTCTCAACTTACTATTGTAAACAAATAGTGGTCGTTACATAAGACTCCTTTTTGAAAGTCAATAAACCGCTATAAGCGGAGTGTAGTAGATGGTCTGCGATG
>JAQIYE010000815.1:0-10638 GCA_034699765.1 Xenyllodes armatus
TCCAGTAAGGGGAAATAGTGCGTGTTTAGGGTATATCCCTGTGGGACATCTTGTCGGTCATCTTTCCAGTAAGGGGAAATAGTGCGTATGGGATATCCCGGTGCAGGCAATTTGTCCAACATCGAATTAAACGCGTCATATTTACTGTAGCTAATACATCTACTGATAAATAGAGTCAAGAACTGGACATACCCTTGCATGGATATTACTGGGGTGATCTCTAATCCCACATTTTTTTGTAATGGTTATGCAACAGGAATCTGGAACTTTGCTGCCATTAGCCGTACCATTCAGTACCCATTTAGAGTTGGCCCAGTCCTCAAAAGAATGTGCTCCGCAACAGCGAAACTAATATTATTAAATAAGATATAATAAGAAAAGAAATCATATTAGTCATCCATTCCAATGTTAATTTTATCCATTTAACTATACTTAATGATACACTATGTTGGAGAGAAAAGTTATGGTTCAATATATGATGGTACCTGCTCTTGCATATCGTCAATGGCTCTTGTCTCAGCATCCTCAATCCCATATTTTGACGTGAAAGTCTCATTTAGATGAATCTGTAACTCCTGTTCAGCCTGACCTCTGTAGATGTAGGCTAGAATCCCGGCCTTGATCTCCAGCAGAAAGACAATTAGGAGTATGAAGATGTAAAGCAACAAAAGGCACCTATAGCTTCCATGCAATGCCCACCAACCTAAAAAATTATTTATTTATTGATAAAAAGGAACAATTATTAATCGAAAAATTATGGAGCTCCTGTTTAAAACAACTTTATTTCAACCCACATTAAAAGGTGACTTACCAACAAATACTCCAATTAAAACAACGATTCCAGCAGCAGATAGCAGATAGCTCGTAAGGGGATACGTCGCAGTCGAAAGGACGGAAATAAAACCATGTTCAGACAAAATGCTCCAAACTCCAACAGTAAGGACCACAGCGCCTCCAATCTAAAGGCAAAAATTCATGGTGTCATGGATAGGTTAGAAAAGAACCCTTCAAGATAAAGTTTTTAGAGGCTCGCTCCCCTAACATATGAAGCCATTGGGACATATAATCGAACTGGCAAATTAAAAATGGACCAAACGGTCAAAAGTTCTGAATATATTTAGAGGCCTGGAAAAGATCCTTGGGTTCCCTTATAAATTTCAGATTTCGTTAGCGGAAAGGGAACGTGTGTATCAGGCATCATGCATCAATGCATTTTTTTGGAATCGTTCATTAAAATAGTTTGTCCTCAAGTGCCCATATAATGGCACACATTCTCTCATATAATGATTTATTACTCATCAAATAATTTCATTTTTAAGCTATCAATTTACCAAAAAAAAGAAGTTGAAGATGTACAAATAATTTTTCAACAAAGTCTTGGAACACCAAACGTCAGACTTCTTGTACTGTGTTGTCGCATGATCTGTAAAATCCAAAAATACCACATAAGATCTCAAATGTTAAAATATTTATTTTCAATTTTGCAGTCAATTTTTTTTAAAGTTTGTATTTCAAAATAAACTGTTTTATGTTCGTACCCGACATTTTGTCCCGAGATTTTACCGTTTATAACTTCATTAATAATTACCCAATTACTCTAACAAAATAAATATTATTCATTCATTTCATGTTTTGAGATATGAGAATCATAAAACATCGAGTGTCTATATATGAATTTTTATAAAAATGAGTTTTAAAGGTTAGGTTTTTAGGATATCTTTTGGTCTCAGGATTCAGGAATAGGATTTCCCAATTACTATTTCATCCTCTCTCTTGACAATTGAATCTAAAATCTGTGTAGGATTGAAACTAGGAAGGAAGGGTGTGTTTCTCCTTTATACAAATCTTATTCATGCTATGCTCTTTGTTTACACTAAAGTTTAGTTCAGAAATTGAGCCACTAACTCGAATGAATAGTTATTTGGGCTTTGTGTTCAAATGCCAATTGCTCAATGTAAATCCCACTTTGACTTTTCCAGGGATATTCCAAATTTTTGCAAGTTTGCTGCGATATATAACTGGCGACATTTCCAAAAGAGGCGTCAGTATTTAGAACTTGTGTTATAAATGAATCGATCCTTTTTGAAAAAATGATCAAACAATTCCAACTAGTTTGTAATCAAACTGTAAATTTTAAAAGAATTTCTGAAAGTTTTTGCACGTCCATGTTACACAATACAAGTTTGCATACAAAATCCTACCAAAAACGTGACAGCAAAACCAAATAAATTCAGCCATCATTCACACTTTATTTGGGGTGTTCACTCTTCCGCTTGACCAGTTCGTATATTATTACGTCGTTGGGTCGAGGTCGAGGAGGAGGTACGCCTTCCATGTAAGAGTACAACAGATCCTCAGCGCCATTTGAGAACTATTGATGAGAATAATCGTTTTGATAAAATTACAAAAATTTAAAAAGCAGTATAAAATATTTTCCATCAATATATTGTATACTAGTAACTGATGTGACCACATACTTCGATTCCTCCAATTTTCTGAATATCAAGTTGTTCAATAATGTCAAAAATTCCTTTGTAGAGAATAGCATCCGTAATGAGAACGGGCTGACCAGACCATAATGGTTTAGGCTTACGACGTTTAAAATCAATTTCAAGTACTTGAAGGTCTGAAAAAGCCCATTATTTTATTTTATAAATAAAGTTTCAATCTTACACTCGAGAAAACCCGTTTAGATTCATTTAATTACAAATGGAATCACCTTTTCTTTAAAAAACCATTATTTTTTAATTAAAAGCCTCGCAAAAATCTATACTGTCAGAAATGTAGCAGCGTTTTAAAAGTTTTAACTAGTTTGACTTACTCTTCATGTTTCCAATGTACACCCGCTTTGGATCATTGTTTGTTGTCCAAATGATATCAGAATCTCGGAGAGTCTGATTTTCCTTAAGAATGTTGGTCTCACAAACCTTGAGAACAGTGAGTTGGTGGAATTGTGAGAAGACAATATGGAGAAGCCCAGTCATGGCGATCCATTTCAAGGTCAAACTTGTCAAATTTTTAAATGCATATCCCAACACTGAGAGCTCGGTTGGAGAAATCGAGTATTGGAGATTGGAGAGTTCAGCTCCTTTAATTCTCCATGCTTAACCAATCCAGTTGGAATAAATTTGGATATCGGACTGTCTATTTTCCCCCAAGCTTCATAGATAATCAGGGTCCTTAATTTA
This sequence comes from Xenyllodes armatus, assembly GCA_034699765.1. Lineage (NCBI taxonomy): Eukaryota > Metazoa > Arthropoda > Collembola > Poduromorpha > Odontellidae > Xenyllodes > Xenyllodes armatus. The sequence continues at coordinate 3,189 of JAQIYE010000815.1, forward strand.
GGAACACTTGCTTTATTTGATTGAGTTCGCCCACTAGATTTAGGTTTATTTGTAGATCAGTTAGATTTGGAAGAAAAATAGGAATAGGAAACAGACAACAGCGTGAGGCCTGCATCATATTCATCTTAAGATAAACTCTCAAGCGTAATTTCAGTAAAGTTGAACCTTGAGACTCCAGGAACTCACGGAGATGTGGAATGGATTTTTCAATTTTATCAAAGTCCTCGTCCGGAATTAATTCAAAAGTTTAATAGTAGGAAAGTTTAAGTTTTATGTCAAACAGTTCAAGGTTGAAGTGTTTCGATGCATCAACGTGCCTGGAAATTATCCCTTAGAATCCTTCCATGGTTAGGTGTCGAAGATTACGGTAAGTTTCGAAAATCTTAATGATTGAACAACTATATTGTGGCAGTTTAAGGACCCGAAGAGCCGGGAAAAAAGTACTCCAATATATCCCTGCTTCATCCTCGTACAGGAATAGGCAAGTATAGTTGAGATCCTCATCATTAAGTTCTAGCTTTGAAGGCCGTTTTGAACGAAGCTTTGAAAACGATTTCGTCATTGGATCTCAACATAACCTTTTTCAAATCACGCAAATTAAATCACAGTACAAAAGTTCTAAAATGTTCTGTTATTTTGTCAATAAATATTTAAATGCTGGAAAAGTAGTCTGATGACTTAATATTTTCAACAATACGTGGCGTCACTCATTATCCACAATCCATAAGGGCTCAGTACTAAAAACAGCTTAAAACTGCATGAAAATGAAGCATCATCTTTTGAAGATAAAAATCACGGAAGGGTCCATGAAAGAGCATGCGATTGGAAATTTCTTTAATGAATTAATTTCTTGTAAAAAAACAAACTGAAATTTTACAAATTTTGCTGAAATTGTAAGAAAATTGCGTAAAATATGCCGAAAGTTAATTGTAATAAGCTGTGGACGATTTTTAAACATATTCAGCGTCCAATTTCATGTTTCTCAGCTTCGTAATCTTTGGACTGATACCCCACTTGCATAAAGTTTATTCTCCGGCCGAGTACCCGGTTTCCGGTCAAGGCCGAGCAGTGCTTTCGGGTCCGTGCACTCGTATAATTTGTCAAGCTAACATTTTGCTTTAGAAATAATTTGGCTAAAAGGGATTCACCCTGGGTAGCACTACAATTACAATTTTCATTAATGGACATTTTATATTAATTCATCCAATTCACGATTCAAATTAGCGGCAAGTAAATGATAAAATCCAATTATTAGCCTTTAATCTATGGAATGAGGAATGACCTCGTTCGTCCCCTCACATCTGTAATTTATTTCCAGTCATCTCCATCCTTACCCCACAATATCGAGGCTCCAATAATAGAATATATTGTTTTAAGCTCACCAACATGTCCCAATCCCAAAATCCCGTGATATTTTACCTTAAGCTTTTGCTTTCAGTTATTTGCGATATTTACTTTATTGTCGAGCATGCGATTTGAGAACCCCAGCATTTTTCCATGGTACTTTAATCGTTCTCTTCAAAAACTTAATCCTATTGTATTTATTTATAAGTACTGTTAGAAAAATATAAGGTATTGTCGTGGCTCAAAGTTTTTCATTGTATTATTGTAGAGTACTGTAGAGATATGGCTCAAGTTGATGATGATGGTGGAAGGACGACGAATTGTTATTCGCTTCATTTGTTAACCGCAAAGTATTCAGGGGCGTCTTTAAAATTAGATTTTTTACAAAAAATAAGCTCAATTGACGAGCTTGTCCATTTTTTGCCTATGTGCAATCATTTTCACATTCAATACCAAACGGGTCATTCGATTATAAGTATTAAGAACTAAATTTGACTTTGGAAATTGTAAAAGTCATTTTTTGAAGTTTTTGGTTATCTACAATTTCGTCGGGATGATGATCAATTTGACATCGCCCTTCAATCCAATACCATCATATATACAGTTTTTATTGTAAGTCTTTGATTTTTTCTCGGATGTATGTATGTGGGAAGAGTACATTGAAAATTCAAATGAATCAAGTCATTATTACTCTAAATGAGTCCAATTATGTAAAAATCCATTTATGGTGAACTGCTCTCTATAGATACCCATGATACCCTATATACTACAATGAGGACTTTCCATGTACCCTTAAGAGATCTTAAGGTCCTCTTAAAAGTAACTGTATATTGTTGAGTCCAATCCAAGGACAGCTCAAAGAGATCAAGTAGTAGTGCCCCTGACCCATTTCCTCTCTCCTTCTCCAAATCCAGTTCCAAATCAAAACAAAGATCATTCATGATGATGAGGAAGTTAGTTGGAGTCTTTTGAATCTTCTTATCCTGATCTCTTCTACGTTTACATGTGGAGGAAACTTAAGCTTATTTTCATAAAATGAAACCCCATTATTGTAGGATCTGCAAGATTTGACTACAAGAATTATGTATATCCTCAAGGGGGATAAGCTCCAAAATGTCGTGTTCTATTCCATTGACGGTGGTATAAAGAATAAGAAGATCTGAAGATGAGATGGCACATGCATGAGGATCATTATGAATTAATAAGTGGAAGTAATACATGGAATTATACAAATCAGAGTTCCAAAGATTTGACTCCGGGGTTACTATGTTACCATTTACCAATAACCCTTTAGTCCCAACATTATTAAAATCCTAATGATGATGATGAGCCCCACTTGGGCCTTGTTCTTGAGGATTATAATAATGTTTCATTATTAATATTATTACACAATCCACATGCCTGGTGGTGGTATGGTGGGTCCCCATTTTTTATATATATACGACTCATTTTTCCTAAAAAGTTGACATGTTGCATCAAACATGTTGACAAAATGTTTCATTTTTCTCTATAAACGACTCATTTTTTCTCTATATACGACTCATTTTTCTATATAAACGACTCATTTTTGAGTCGTTTCTCGTATCTATTCTGAAAAACGACTCATTTTTCTCTATATAAACGACTCATTTTTCTATATAAACGACTCATTTTTGAGTCGTTTCTCGTATCTATTCTCAAAAACGACTCATTTTTCTATATAAACGACTCATTTTTGAAAATGAAACATTTTGTTGACATGTTTGATGCAACATGTTGGTTTTTTAGAAAAAATGAGTCGTTTTATAGAGAAAAAATGAGTCGTTTATAGAGAAAAATGAAACATTTTGTTGACATGTTTGATGCAACATGTTGGTTTTTTAGAAAAAATGAGTCGTTTTATAGAGAAAAAATGAGTCGTTTATAGAGAAAAATGAAACATTTTGTTGACATGTTTGATGCAACATGTTGGTTTTTTAGGAAAAATGAGTCGTTTTATAGAGAAAAAATGAGTCGTTTATATAGAGAAAAATGAGTCGTTTTTGAAACATTTTGTTGACATGTTGGGTGCAACATGTCAACTTTTTGTGAAAATTACAAATTGTATGTAAAATCAAACTTGTATGCCTTATTAATTAGTAGAGGTCAAAGGTCAAATGAGTTTACAAGATATATTCCTAACCAAAGTATCAACTTTTCCTCAACAACTTACCCTAATCGATTCAACCAACATAACCAAGTCAAAATTAAAAGTAGTTTAGTAGCTAAGTAATGAGCTAAAATGGGTTCTTCTTGGAGTTTTTCCTGATGGGGACCCATTTGCCTATTGTAGTACCAAAATCAACAAGGAAGACACAAAGATGCATGGAAGGGGAGAACCCATTTTTGCCTTTCTTCTTCTTCTCTGTTGTTATTAGGCAGGCACGTTTTGTTCCTGATGATTCATTACATCAGAATAGAATGAAACATTTTAGAAGCACAACGGGTATTTTTGTGCTTCAATAAAACCCCCACGTTCATTTGTATCCATGGATAACACTGAAATGAACGGACGGATGGATGAAATGGCTCATGCTGATGTGTTTCTTCTTGAATCAAAATGTGTCCTGAGCAATAGTTTTTGGGCTTGGAAGCAATAAGCTGGGAGGATGAAGAATTATTATTAGAGAATACTCTCATTCTATTCTATCCAGGCACAATATATAATATGGGTGAAGAGGGAGACCCAAAATGTATCCATGATGATGTTGATGTTACGTTACCCATTTTGTATTTTATTTAACGGGATATATAGTGAATCAGGAGGAGGAAGAAGAAGGGGCCATTGTTGTTTCCAAAGAAACAGTTTTTGCTCAACTCAACGAATAACGAACGAGGTTTCCTCGTGTAAAAATCCACCATCTCATAAAGAAAGAAGGTTTCAACAACTCCCCATTTTCTTCTTCATTGTAAAAATTATTATTATGAGGCTTCATCAGGCTCAGAATCCTCATCATCCCAAAGAATCTTCGTAAAATAATCGAAAAAGTAGATAAAAAGGGTTCAGGACAGAAGGATCCAGCAGGGATCAAGAAAATTGAGAGCATGGAAAGGGCTCACTCAACAATTGGATTCGTTCATAATACTTGATTAGGCTAAAACAATAGGATTCACACGTCACAAATGCAATGAACAAGTCAAACAGGGAATAAGAGCATGAACAATGAGTTTAGTCAAACAATGCAATTATTGTTACTTTGTGAAAAATACAATTAAGTTAAGGAATTAAAAAATAAGTATTGATTGTGGTCGATCCAATGTAAACATAATTTTTGCAAAAGTTCAATCTCTGCCATAATTATTGTGTCGTATATGAACATGAACAAAAACTACTCGATCTGAATATTGAACTTGAAAACATAAGTTATATCGGACTTTATATTGGAAACGGAATTTTCGGTAAGGCCAATGTTTTTTTTTTAAAATTTAACCAGTTATTTCGATGAAGTAAAAAGATCATAAATAAAATACCTATGATTATCTACAAACATTCGACCTGGGTTTAATCTTTCTTGGAAATAAAATAGAAATTTGAAGAGATTCAAGAGTTGGACTGATTTCATGGGCTCCTTCCAGGTCATTTGATTCGGATAAGATTCCGCAACCTTTTTGGTTTCATAGGTTTTGCAAATAATATGATTATCGTTTAATTTTTTACACTATATATTTCTCTCATTCAAGTATATTCGTATCGTGGACATCGCATCACTGACTGTTCTAAGCACTAGGTAGGGTTAGGATTAGGATTCATTGAAGAGTGTTTCCTGTTTCCTTTAAAATGAAGTGAGCCCTTTTAAGGGACTGTTCATCTCTTGGCATGCATGACTTTAAAAAGTGCAAATCAAAGTTAACGTTTAACACTCACTATATATACTTTAGGACCCTATAAAATTGCCGGAACTTTATTGACGGTCAAGAAGTGTTCATTTCCAATTCCAACCTACTTTCTCTTGACTTTCTTTCTAATCACAGAGAGCCTACATTTTTCCTAAATCAAATATTATGTTATTCCTCATTCAGGAGCGTTAGTCGTTTGCCTATCGAAGTAAACATTTTACTGAAGCACAGCCATACATTGTGAACAATTAAGTACATGAGAATATGGAAATGTACCCTGTAGCCAGTACCCTGTTTAAAATTTTTACATGTACGAGATGAAATTCTATAGGCAAAATTATGATGGATATTTTCAAAACTGAGTTGAAGGGAGAAGGACAGTAGTTTGTAAACGCTTAACATTTAATTGGTACTACCGTATTAATCAATGTTTAATATTACGTGAACATTTAAGAAATAGAAAATCGTTAGTGACATTTTTCCCTATCAATTTAATTGCGTATCTTATTTATGGAAATATTTATTATTCTGAATCAACTTTTTTTGAGTGAAAGTATACAACGTACTTTGGAGTTCATGAAATTATGCATCGTGCTTTTGTTTTTATGCGAAGTTTTTATACAAGAAACTGGGGGTTGTGTTGTGAAAACAATTTGTAAATCCAAGAAAAGTTAAATATTGGACGAGTTTTAAACAGACAGAAGCTATTAAATAACTTTTAGAAATTTAGTAATTTAGCACAACGCATTGGGATGACCCATTAAATTTAACACGTGTAATAGAGACAAGGAAATCATTGCTTCATTGTTTACTGACTCATTTTCAACAACAATGGCAATTCTGCATCTTGTTGGCTTTTTTGAATCATTTAAAGGGAAAAAAGTGCAATTATTTATTCACCTTATTTTATTATTTTTAGTACAGAATAAATCTTCAGAGCCTTTCAGCATTGTTCTTAAAGCTCATCTTTTAATTATCCTTAATATCCCTGGTAGATGAAACTCACTACAATAACAATGGGAAAAACTGTGCTGAAGCCTGATTTTTAGGAATGTTAGGTAAATAAAATTATTCACACCCAAAACCAACCCAAGTTCAGGGTTAAAAAATAAAAACAATTATCTGGTAGGTAGGTGGGTCTGTATATATAGCATTAAGGTCAGGGAGTTTCGTAAACTTTTGCGATTGTAGCATATATTGTCTTACTACCAGAATTAATTTATATTGTTGATGTCTCTGAGTAAGTAGTGAGTTTTTGTCCACTCAATAATATCAGAAACAGAACCTACTTTATTAAACATCTTTTGGTCCCTCATAATAATAATAATTATTTTCTGGTCGAGGAACACAATGGGATGAGATAGTGGTTGGTCTTGAATTATAAAAGCCAATTGAATATCTATATGGATCCTCACTTTAGAACCTAATCAATACCTAATTAGCATCTATATTTAAATCACGTTCATACCACTATGATAGAAAGAAACCATTTAAATAGCTTACTATTAGTTATAAACAATGGGCCAGAACAGATGTACTTTTAACAAGTTATATCATCCTGGCTTCAGGCTTAAAAAATTGGAACATCTTCCAACTTTTGATCTCATTTTCAGTTTTAGAGATATATGTCCCCTCCTTACGATCTAATATGAGGTGTCGAAATGACATTATTGGTTAATTATAATTTTATTATATTATATAAAAACACAAAAATGGAAAATGAAGGTTATTTTCCCAAAAAAAAATTATGTAAAGACCCATTTTTATTTGAATGAACAAGGAACTCATGAGATAAAATCCCTTGAATTGTTATTTTCATCCCAGAATGCATGGCATTCTTCCGATTGTAGAGGCTAAAAAAGAATTGATTTTTCTCAAAATAGAGGAGCTGGAAAAGACCCGGTTTTGTCTATCTGACCGAACTGGAGTGAGCAGCAGGGTTTCCATGGAAACTGAAAGAGAGGAACGTGTGGGCCTCTCCATGAGATTTCCATACCTTTCCCCATTGTGTTGTTGGGCTACGTGGTCGTTGTTAGGGTCTCCTGGACTCATTTACTTTCTCCAAAAAAAGCAAAGAACAATCCACCGCAAAATATTTTTATTCTTACCCTCTATCTCCTATATGGCTAGCATTTTTAGACATTTAGATGAATTTATTAATAGGTTAGGACTCTAATATAAGTATTACAAATTATCAATTAGTAAGATATTTTACAATTTTGTTTTGAAGAAAACACCGAATACTATTAAC
>JAQIYE010000816.1:0-10634 GCA_034699765.1 Xenyllodes armatus
AAGGATGAGGTTGCGGATGAAGAGTTGAGGAAATATTGGTTTTGGTCCCAACCATGATTTTCGGGTGGGCTCAACTTTCACCGTTTTTCTTCAAGCTTTGACGGGTTCGGTCCGTCGGAAGAATCATTTTACTTAGCTAAAGCGATTTCAATTCTTCTTTAACACCTTCATAAGATCAAAACACATTATGAACGAGGTTGACTAATATAGGACAATCCAACAAAATAGCTTTACTGTAGATAACCTGAATTATCAAATTTAATCGTAAATAAATGGTCATAGACTTGGACATACAAATCTTCCCATCATATAATTCAAACTCTCATCCCTTTTCCTTTTTCTCTCTCTTGGTTTCTATTTCAGAGGAATTAACTTTGGTGTCGGTCTGGAAAATCAAGTGAGAGGAGGTAGGAGAAGACGTGATCGGAAAGTGATCCCAAGGCTCACTGAAAAAGCCCTCCTCTCTGGAAGCTAAAAAAAAATTCCCCGGGAAGGTGAAACAACTCTAAACTTCCTTCCCCATTCTCTTCTCACCTATGAAATTCCGTACTTGAAGAGGTCAGGCCCACTACTACCTCCACACACGTCCTTCCTCAACTTCCAAAAAAGTAAAAAAAAGGGCTCACGGGCCCTATAGGAAACAACGGGTAAACTCTAAAAATTTGAAGAGGAAGAAGAAGAAAGTTGGATCCATTCATTTTCACTGGGTCCTATCTACCCTTTACCCGAAATAAAACTTTACTTTTGGGTCCGGGAATCATCATCATCATCACCATCATTGGGATCGGGATCACCAAAAACTCAGTCAACCAGCTAAAATAACCTTAAAGCTCCAGAACCACCACCACTAAGGCCCAAGACTTTTACTTTTTGAACACGGAGAAAGTCTATGGGCATCGAACATTGAACTAGTAAAGACTTTTCCTTCACACTTGACTTGAGTTCCCATCTTCTTCTCCTTGAACTTTGAGTTCATGAAACTATGGGATTGTTGGACTTGTTTTTAGACTAGGAGATAAGAAGGGATCCTGAATGGACTTTTTGTCGTGAAGAAATGTCCACACGACCGACTAATACTTCCCCTCCTCACTCTTAAAAAAGTACTAGACAGAACAAGGGATGAGGTCAACCACACGTGAAACCAAAGTTCCAGCACTTCTCATCATAATTATGACTGATGTTTCTAGATCGGATCTCCTAATAGTTAAGTGAAAAGGTTGGCTCCGCGTCTTTTGTCTAAAACTATTGTGTTTGCTGGGGACTCATCCATGGTTGGTGATAAGACAAGACAAATGACACTCCTCCGTCCTTGACCCTTTTACCCCAATTTGACCTATCAAGTAATATAAGAAAGAATCCAATGAGTGGAATGATGACATGTGGACAAGGACCAAAACCCTGTGGTGTTAATTATTAGGATCAGACCCCAAGTGTTTAATTGTGTTAAGGTGAAGTGAGTGACCCTTGATCAGCCTCATTAGTAAATGAACTCAAAAAGATGATGTTTGGAAGTGGAGGAGGAAAGAGGGCTGACCTTCAATTACTCCACCTCCAATTATCCCCTAGTGGACTCGTCCTTGCCCTGAGTCTTCTCCTTGGATCTGGACTCCAATTATTTGTCCTGGCTTGTCCATCTGATTGTACCTGTAAATGGAAGGGTGGGAAACAGACTGTGGAGTGTGTTAATCGTGGACTTCGGACCTTCCCTGGACCCATTGACCCTGGGACTCAGGTCAGTTATTTTTCATTATAAGATAGGTGGTTAGGCAGCTTCTGAAATTAGTAGAGGAGACAATGATTTCCCGGAAATATCATTTTTAGGAGCGGAGCAGGAGTTTGCAATGGTTTAATATATTAATATTTTGAGAATGGCTCTTTTGGCATTATGTGACCTTTAAATATCAGACTCATAAATCATTGCAACCTCAAGGTTATGGATATAACCTTATTTATGATAAACTAGGAACTTTAGTAATATTTTCTGGAACACATGTAAATTGTTCATGAAAATCATGGTATAAAACAACAAATGTAACATTCATCCTTTGAAAACCAAAGCTCTTTCTACATGTTATTCTTGTGTTTTTAGTAATTTGTGGTTTGACTTGTGTGTTTGTTTTATAGGTCCTTGACTTATCTGGAAACAGTTTTGAGACTCTTCCTCCAGACCATTTCATGCGACTCTCCCTCATCAACCTTCAAAAGATCTACTTGTCCAGATGCCGACTCTCACACATCAACTCTCGAGCCTTTCGTGGACTCACAAATCTAGTAGACCTAGACCTATCCAACAATGTCCTCCGTGAAGTTCCTACCACCGCCTTCCCTGATACCCCAGGTCTCATGAGACTCATTTTGAGTGGAAATCCAATTTCTCATCTTGGACGAAATGCCTTCTCTAGTCTTGAAGCCCTCACAAACCTTGAAATCAGTCATGCTGGCATTGAACTCATTGAGAAGGTTAGTCGAGGCTCCGTTGTTGTTGGTCTCATAAATAATGAATAACAATTTTATTAAACCCCTCTCTTGTTTCATGGTTGAGGGAAAAACCACGAGGACTACTACCTTATTATTACATTTTCCGAAACCATCGTTTCATTGAGATTCAAAAGAGAGTTCTAAACAAACGTGTTGTTGATTTTGTCCATGTTTCTTTCAAAATTGTATTTAAAAAAGTAATTTAAACCAAGACCACATTAAAATTTTAGTTAAAACTCAGTGCTTACCCGAAAATTTTCGAATTTTTATACTAGAGGAACAAGGATTTTATTTTACTTTTTGAAATGGTCTTGCATATCTTTTAAAATGAGTTTTCAAAAATTGGAAGGACTTTGTTTACTTCTAACTCTCAAACTCAAGTCTATGGACTCAATAAAAGTGATAATGAGAAAAACCGTTCCTTTTTCCCCTGATGATGATGTAGTCGTTTCCCTTACTTGTGCTTTGAGGACTCTGTTCCTAACTAACAATAAGAGACTGAGAGTGGTTTTTGAAAGAAGACAATCAACTCAAACTAATCTAATCTCATCTGTTGATGGTTGAATTGTGTATAGGGTGCTTTTGAGGGGCTCTTGAGCTTGGAGTGGCTTCGACTCGATGGGAATAAGTTGAGAAGAGTCCAAGGACTTGGGTCCTTACCACCATCCCTCAAAGGGGTCTGGTTAGAGGAGAATCCTTGGGACTGTGACTGTCAACTCCTCGAACTGAGACTATGGCTTGGAGAAAGGAAGGTAGCCAACTCAATGGAACCACGATGTACAAGTCCACCACGACTCACCAACTTCACTCTTCGTGAACTCAATGTGGAAAACTTTGCTTGTACTCCACAATTATCCCCTACGACCATGTACCAGAAAATTGGTAAGTTGAAAGATTTGTTTTTGTCAAAATGTTTATAGTAAAATATTGTAGGTAGGTAATAACAGAATGAGTTTATTTTTTCTTTTGACCTTTCAAAACTCTTTTTGTAAATCCTATTATAAATCTATCACTCATGTTGAATGATATTCCAGTAGCGTGAAATTTGAAAAATTTCAGAGGAAATTCATATTCCAGGAAAAATAAGACGTTCCAAATAAACATACAAAAATGAATGTATTTGACTGAACTTGAATCCTCTTTTAGTAGAGGAAATGTACAAATTACTTTTTAAACTTTCGTGAGAATATTCGAATTAAAAACAGCATGAGGGAGAAGAGTGAGTGAGAATAGTTCCTGGAGAGACGAGTGAACGTTTTTGAACCAAAAAATGTAAATCATAGAAGAATAGGGACCCCACTTATGCCTCTGTATTTCTGAACTTGAATGTTCGTTGAAAAAAGAGCCAGAAGCTCAAACCTTCCGACTCGACTACTACAAGTAGTAGTCCCTTTGTATTTTTAGAAGCCTTTCAACTTTGATTTTTGTGTTACTTTGACCTTTCGAACTCAACTTCAAAGATATTGTCACTTCCATCAGGGTTTGGTACATATTTCAAAGGACGACGGAACGGTTTTTTGAAAAGTAAACGCTGACAGAAGGAGAAGAGGCTATGAGACCTCACTAGGCTACAATACCACCAGTCAGTCATTCTGCCTGGCTGGTGTTATTGTATTTTCCAAGAAATCATTTTCGAAATGTAAAACATGAGTACGGCACAACCTTTGTGGTTCGATGGAACCAGGGCAGGATAATGTGACATTTTTAAATAGTAGCCAATATGTTCAAGTCCTTAAATTTGATGGTAAACGTGTGACGTGCAGAGCCTTTTTAGGGACATTAGATATTTAACGGACACGAGACAATTCGTACAATAATTGGTTTTTATTTCCACGTGTGAAAAATCCGAGTTGGTTCACAGTAAAATCAAAGTCAAATTTAATGTTTAGCTTCCCTTTACTTTATATAAACTGTTTTCAATGAACATTTTCAAAATAGGATTGTGATTGAGTGTATCAGTACCCATCTAAAAGATTGAAAACATTCAAACTAATATCAGGCCAGGGCGGCGGCCTAGACCATTCAAGCCCAGACAGTCTAAACATTTTGCATTGTTTGCATGTTGGTTTGCTAAAAAGGGTCTTTCCTGAAGGTTAAACTGAATGAAAAATCACTTTTCTTTCCAGGAACGTGGGGTCTACACTGTATTTAAAAATCTTGTTGTCCCATGTCCCATTTCTATGCATAATACTTTCTCTCCCGTGTAAACAACCTTGCTTTTTTCCTCTTCTTGTTGTCCTCCCTCGTGAGCTCTCTATTCAGGGAATGGAGGACAGATAAGACCCCTATTATATAATAGGGGAAAAGAACTCAAGCCAAGTTTAGGTTCTGAATTATTTAAAATGTTAAAGAAGCTTTTTCCCTCAAGTGATTCTCAGTTTGCAAAAATATCTAGGACCTAGAGAAAAAATCTCGTTTTCCCTCCTGGTTCCAATGGGCCTTGATTGTATATTGTATAAAATGAACACGAAGAGTCCCTGGAGGGAACTATCGAATACTGGAAGACGATGCCAATGCTCTAATAGTATTGGCTAACTCTCATCAGATTCACGGGAGGGCAGGGTACAAAAAAAAATCTGAAGCAAATTTTTTTTTGTTCACCCTTCCCTTAGTCTGATGCGACATGGAGGTTGAAAATGCTGTTGTTCTTAGGATGTACAATATGTATGTATGGATGCTTAGAAAGCTTTGGTGAAAGTAGGAGCTTGCTTTCACTTTCTTCACTTTTTTCATCTTTTTTTGGTGTCCTTGTCCCAAGAGAAGGCTTAATAGGCCATTTTTTCCTCTCTGAGTTGATGGGAAGGACTCCTTCTCTCTGACTATAGAGATGGCTTCCGGCTCCAGTCTAGTCTAAGGGAAGAATCCCAAAATGAGAAAAAACCCAGACCTTAGACCACACGTAGGTATAGTATAGGCAAGGGGCTCTGATTTTGTAGGAGGAAGAGAGAGATTCCTAATGTTATGGATAATTTGGTTACGCTAAACAAATTTGACAGTTTCTTAGACATTATTTTGGGGTGTAAGTTTTGGAAGAGGGGAAACGGATGGGAACGGGGATGGTGGCTTCTGAAAATTAATTTACTGGTGAGGTTTTGAAAGTTGAGTAGAGAAACTACCAAACACTGTGAAGCAATGGTTTGAGGAACAAGAGGTAAGGTCAGAAAGGAGTGTAATTTTTTTTCTTATTTCAGGAATAGGCCTTATGTGGTTTAAAATCAATTAAAGTAAATTTTTAAAAGGTGGCAACCCAAATATGCATAACTTTTTTATCATGTAGTTCTAACAACCGAGGCTCATACAGGCCCGTCCCGTTTCTCCTGTTGTAAAATCACAACTTATTCAACTATCAATTATGTTTTAATAGCCAAATAAATATTCAGTTTGCTCTTTAAGTGACATTTGATCTATAGTAGATACATTTAAGTCTATCTCCTTGATAAACTTAATCCATGTCCAATAAAAAGAATCAAAACTTTACGTATCATTAGTCCTGAAATAAAATTCAAAACAAATTCGTAAGAGGATTAAATGATCCAAGTTTTTTCCCTATCTCTTATCATTCCTAAATCCAAGACTTCTTAAAACTTTGATCCCAGTTTAAATGCAGTTGTCGTTAAGAAGGGTAATGAATCTGTTGAAAATTCTTTTTATGACTAAATTTCTTAAAAAAAACTACATGCTTGCTAGGTGCATACCGTAGGTGGAGGACATGACACCACTCTTCCCTCTTTCATGATGGGAATGAAGGTCGTTTGGAAGTTAGTCGAGTGAAAGGTCGTCTCCATGATGATCATGATGATGGAATAGAATTGTATCATTTCAACTCTCATGATGATGATCCTACAACTGACATTACTTACATTACATTATGGAATTCATGTTCCCAAGCCCGATAGAGAGAGGGGGAGAAAGTCAGAAGAGAGTCACAGAGTCATCGGTTCTACCATTTTTAGATCCCAGATAAGCTTGGAAATGCCTTCAGGCCTCTTTAAACCACTAATGCATGAGATTATATCCCAATTAAGCGAAAAATTGGTTTTCAAAACCTATCCGTCCTCTCCCTCTCTCTCTTGGTGACTGATTTTTTTTTGGGAGGGGTATGATCCCCTCCAGTAGTAAAACCCACCAAGAATCACATCAAGAGGGGATTTAGAGAGATGGATTTAGAAAAATTTTATTTAGGTTCTCCAATCTAACCGGCACTTAAATTTTCCATTTTCCCCAAGTACTGCAGATATTACTACTTGAGTTTAGATTTCAACTTTTATCCAGTAGTAGTGGAGTCCAAGTTTTCCCCTTGAGCCTCTAAAACTTATAAATTGGTTTAAGATTAATTTAAATCATTGCTCAAGGGAAGTTTAAATCTAAATGGTCTGCCACATCTATCTAAAGTGCCCACATGGTGGTTTAGTGCAGTAGGCGAACAAGTGCCACCAGGTAATTTGAAAGATGAAAGATTTTAATCAATGTCAGAAATATGAGAGATAAATTAAATTACTTTGGAATTGGTGGTGTGGTAGATGGAATGGAGAGGGCCCAGGTTTAGTTTTCCATAGAATTCCATTACCTCTTGTACCTCCAAATATAACCTCATTTTAAAAACTTTATAAAAAGCTTCTTTTGGCCCATATGCAAAGTTTTTAGTTAAATGGTTTTCGGAAGGAAGGGACTCATCAAAGACTCCTTTTCCCAAGTATTTTTTGGGAGTCATTGGAATGAAAATTATATTTCCACAAAGGTAGGTTTCTCCCTGTTGTTTAAAATTAAATAGAAACTACTAGAGAAAGGAAGGAAAACTAAAAAGGAAATGAACCACACAGGGTCTTCAACCATCACCACATGGATGGACTATGGGGTATAGGACCTCCAACTCCAAGTATTCTCCAGACTTGAAGAGTCAGTTAATTTAAATAATTACAGATGAGAGAGCATTTTAGGAGGCGGAAGACCCAAAATAGTAATATTTAGAATAGAACCTCTTGAACTTTCAGTTTCCAATTACAAAGTAATCAATTGCCAATTTCCCTTGTTGTAATTTCTCCTAAACATAAGATTCCATGAAAATTATAGGGAAAGTTAAAATGAAGTGTGAGTAGAGACTTTTGTTGATTATACTCCTTGATTAATAATTTTAAAAATACTTGATAACTCTGGCTGGATTGAAGTTAGTATTTTGGCTAAAGTTTTCCATCCATGATAAAATATTTTTCACTTAAGAAGAAGGGTGTGAGAGGGTCAGTAAAGCAGAGGAGGGGGTCTAAACACTCTAAACTCTTGGAATGGGATTTTGGGAATCGAATCGATACTATCTGCCCATTTTAACCTGTATAGATCCTCCAGAAAAACCTCAGGGATTCCTGGAAACTCCTTGTCAACTCTTTTACTTACTTACTTAGTTTGGTACACACCCAGGGACTTCCATAAATAGTTGAATTGAACCTTTAGGAGATCCTTAGAAGGGGTCCAGGTGGAAGGAGGGGAGGACCAATGTGATAAATCTACTTGATTGTCCTCTAAACTACAAAAAAAACTGTATGGAGATGAATGGAGAAAGTTTTTCGGGTCTTTCTTGTTGGCTCTCAAATCGTGAAAAGGAGAGAATAGTTAGAAGGGGTAAACCATCAGTTTAAATAAGTTTGACAGGGGACTTGAGGGTTTGAACCCTGATAGGGAATCGTGGTGATTCGAATCCATTGTGTACACACAAAATCATTCCTTTTTTTCTCCCTTTGGAAATCCCATTGGACGGATTTTAAACAGGTGAAGGTCTTCTTGATTGTATCATGAAGAAACTTCCCAGATTTCAACATAAACTTCAAGAAAAGGACGGGGTTAAAGTCCTTTTGACTAATCCAATTGAATTATTTTGATTGATATCCAGGGGTTCTGGAAATTTTAGAAACTTTGTTTTATTTTAGAGAAAAGTTTTTGAAAATTAATGAATTATTGAGAGAATAGAATTACTATAAATAGAGATTATTTAGATAAAAAGATCTAATAGTCTTCATTTTATTTGTTTGTTTCAGGTGAGGGGAAGAACGTATCTCTCATGTGCAAGGTCACCTCAATCCCTGAGTCAACCCTTGAATGGTGGTTCAATGGTCAACCCGTGGCCAATTCCTCCCTCAACGTGTTTGTAGAGACGAGTAGTGGGAGTTCTAATGGAGCTTACCCCTGGGGGTCACCATGGTCTTCTGCTCCATCTCTCCAACCTGGTCCTACACCATCCTCCATTACAATGAGTACAAGTCCGACCCCTGGCCCAGGAGGAGGGACTGGGACTGGAGTCGAACGAAAGAGTGAATTGGTGATTCTAAATGCTACTGTGGAAGAAAATGGAACGTTCCTCTGTGTAGCACGAAATCCAGCTGGCCTAGCAATGGCTAACTTTACCCTCAGAGTCCTCAGTAGTATTGAACCAGAGTCTTATGTGGAGAATGTCCACTCTTTTGTAAATTCATACCCGAACCTGTTCCTGATTGCACTCTCAACCCTTGCAGTGATTGGTGTTGTGATTATAGTCTGCCTATTTTCCGTAGTACTTTGTAAGTGTTGTCATTGGGTTAGAAGGGGTGGTGGACCAGGGTCAAGGAGACCAAGGGCTGAAGGAACTCAAGTCCCAGGAAGACTAAAGTCAGATCCTTCCTTTATAAGCAGTGGGAAGGATGGTGGGAATAGTCTGAGTGGGAATAGTGGAAGTGGTGGTGGTGGAGGATCCAAATTAAGTCGACATCTATCAGAGACCTCAACACTTACCACTCATACCAAGTCCAATGGATCTGTGTTCCTGCTTAGTACGAGCTCTGAGTTGGGAGATTCAAACCCTGACCTGATTGAAGGGGTTGGAGGACATGGGGGGAAAAGGATAGAGGCTGATGGTGTAGAGACCCTCCATGGTGGTGGTGGTAACAACTCAAGAGGTCCAGGGAGATTAAGTAATGGTGCCCTCAACTCCGAGGGTCAAGCCTCAGGGGGAGGAGGAACTAATGTAAATGTAAATCCTAGTTCTGAACTCCCAGATTCTTTCCTTTATCCAGTGGACTATGGCCTTCCAAAAACTGTGAGTCTCAATGTTGGGACCCTCCTTCGACGCTCACCGTCCTATCCGCTCAATCCACCAAGTCTGACTCTACCCCCAACATATGACCTAGCAAAGTATCCCAAAGAATACATTAATCCAACCCCAGTTCAAACCTACATGTACTCCTCAGGACTGGGTGGTGGAGGTCCACCAATACTGTATACTACAGAGTATGGTCATGGTCCGTATCCTACAGCTTACCTTCTCCCACACCCAAGTGGACCCTACACAGTATATGGGACTGGTCCACCACAAGAGTACATGAGTCTAGGATATTTAGAACCTGGGCCACCACCAGGACCTGGACCAGGAAATTGTAGTTGTACCCCAATCATGGAATCACCAGAAGAGACTGAAGAAGGGATAGAACCTCAGACCTCAAGGCTCAAACCCTCAACATCAAATCTTCAACAACAACAACCTCCGACTGGGATTTCAGTCTCAAGTCATCAAGCTCCAGTTCCAAAGGGAATCCTCATCCATCAGGTTCAAAATCCTGTCTCCTCGTCCCAAGGGACCAACACTCCCAACCCCAACTCCCTGTCAACCTCCTCAGGTGACCCACTCACTGGGAGCATTATTGAGTCTGGGTCAGGGACCTCAAGTAGTAACTCCAGTGGACTATCCTCTACATCCACAAGTACTAGTTCTCAAACTTCTTGTTCAAAGGCTGGAAGTAGTACAGGAGGAGGTGTAACTGTAAAGGCACGACTCCAACGTCAACTCACAACTCAAATTAATGAGAGTCCTGATGAAGGCTATGAAGATGAAAGTGCAGAGGGGACAGAAATTTGATTTAATAAACATTCCAACAACTAGCCCAACTCACCACAGACATTTACTTTGGCAGAATGGATTGAATCAATCTGTGCAATAAGTTAATAGGATATCTCACCACAGTTATGTATGTTTAGATGTGACTTCCAGTTTGCACGGCAGCACAAGGAACCGTGTACAAGATCCCCACTTAGCTGATGTTTAGCTTAAGTTTATGAACGAACAGAATGATTTTACAAATTGTGAAAGTACTACTTTTTGAGTTGGGGGTGGGGCGGAGGGGTGGGGGGGGGGGGCG
>JAQIYE010000817.1:0-10632 GCA_034699765.1 Xenyllodes armatus
ACAGAAGACTGCTTCACCACTAAAGATGAATACTACCCTCGTGTAATGCTTCAGGTTCTCCAGTTCAGTATAACTGGAGAGTTCCCCAAAGAGAGTAACTCAGCCCAACACCATGCGATGCCATGGACTCCATCCAGTTCCAGGAGAGTCCTCCATCCTCCCATGGGCCCACCACTTTTGGTCTGTTCACGGCTTGAAGTGGGGCTCAGTTGGGTTTTGGGGTTTGAAGGAGAAAGGGGCTGAATTGAAACCCAAGACTAGACTAGACTCGTTGTTGGTCTCCAGTCCATTCTCCTCCAGGATAAAGCAAGGATGGAATATTTGGGCTGATTTGAATCTTCAACATTATAATTTTTATATGTAATCACCTGAACTGACCTAAGCAGCCTAAACAAAGTGGACTCTAAAGAAATAAAGATTGAAGTTCAAATTATGACATGTCTCTAGAAGATCCTGGGGGTGGTGTGGGGTCATGGGAGTTGGACTTTGACGGACCTTCATCCCGACTCACTTCTACTGAATTTGGCGGAATTTCACCTCCAGAAGGACCCGAACAAACATTTATCTCTCCTGACCTTTATCTAGGTGGGAGTGGAGGGAGGTCACCGAGTTGGCTTGGGACCCCTTCCACTTCCTCCAGTTCTAGTTCAAGTTATTATGATGAGTTGTGGGGGGTTGGGGCTGCAATGTTAGCCCCAAGTGGAAGTGATCCTGGAAGAAACTGGAGTCTTGGGTCATCCTCAAGGGATGGAGAGGTGTTGGATCCAGGAGGTCATGATGGTGATGGAGGTCCATCCTCCTCCTCATGGGCTCTCCTCTTCCTCCTCTCCTCCCTCGTTGTTGTCACAATTGTTGGGAACGTTCTTGTATGTCTAGCTGTGATCCTTGTTCGAAAGTTGAGGAAACCTCAAAATTATTTACTTGTGTCCCTTGCAACCTCTGACTTATTTGTTGCACTTTTTGTGATGCCATTTGCAATCATCTCAGAGTTTCATTCCAATCGGTGGCCTCTTAATCCTGGTCTTTGTGATCTCTGGGTTTCAGGTAAGTCTTTTGTTTGGAAAATGGGAACTTCAATCTACGACAGGGTTAGGGGTCATAAGGAAATAGAGGTCATAAGGAAATAGAGGTCATAAGGAAATTAAGGTGGAAATAAATTAAAAGTTCAGGAGGCACATACTCTTTGGTTGTTGGAGCTTTTGCCTGGAACCGGGAAAACCCCGCTCTCCGAAAACAGGGAACTTTCTCCAGTCACAACCCTTTAATCCTTCAAATCCCATTTATGTCCTATCCAAGAGAGATCTCTGGCTTTGGATTTCCGACTTTCTTTAAGTCTCTTTTTGGGGTTTTAAAAACTAAATTCTGGAAGAATTCATTTTATAAATTACCTCTAGCACAGCCCAAAATGAAAGTTATTGTGTTTTAGATATTATACACTTTTGCACATTGCCTTACAAATTTTTACTAATCATAAACAGTAAATGAACTAATAATAATCTCAATATTAAACACTTCGATTTGGATACGAACACGATGGTATTTTGCAATCTAAAAGTGACAACTTAAGGAATCCTAAACTTTTCAGAATCAATATCTATCTACAAATAATTCCAGAAGAAATACAAAATGAAATGATGGAAATGACGTGCTCAAACTTTTTCTTTTTGATTTTTTTGATGTTGGATCCCTATCACCAAAAGTTTCTGAGTTTTCTTGCTGAAAGCAGATGTGACGGGGATGTGACAGCTTGAGTTTGAAGATGATGGTGATGACAATGACTTAAATTTTTCTCCTCTCCTTTCTAACAATTGGAGCAAGGAAATCCCTAAACATGTGCTAACAGGGCTAGAAAAAATATACATATGATTTTGTAAGATTAGTCGTCTAGCCGAGTCTGCATTAGATAAGGACAGAGGACCTTGACAGTTTCAAGGTCCACGGATGTCCAGACTACTACCGAACCCCACATCCTAAGGAGTAGGGATGGATCCATGTCATTGTTCTTTTAGGCTATATTCTAGCTGTGTAACTTTGAATTAAAGAACTTCAATCTACTTTGCCCTTGACCCAAGTTTTGGATCATGCATGGACGAGAATCGGTTCTATTTTTCAAAGAGTCGTTAATTCAAGGCAAGATAAAGCCCGCTCATCGCGAATATTTGACTAAAATTGCGTTGGGTCACGGAATTGGTCCCACTCGCTTTTCCAAACTTCCCATTAAAAATTTAGCCAAAGACTCTTTCATTCCTTAAACCCTCCTTAAGCCACTTTCTGGGATTGAGAATCATCCTGTTTGTCTTAAGTATTTTGCAAATTCGGGCTTCTTCACAAAATCCAACTCATCCTTGAAGAGATTTCCTTTCTCTCTGACAGAGACAGGAAATTGAATCTTCAAGTTGGAAGTCAGGCCAGGAAGTCCTACTTCAATCAGTCTTAAGTACTATTTAGAGGTATTTCTCATTATTATGAGTCCGAGTCTTAAAATTAGGGACTCATCTTTTCAAAAACTCCAAGTTTTGATATTTTGAGACTCGTTGAAAGAGGTGTTTGAGTACTTCGCCTTCTTTCAGAAGGTTGGAACTTGATATAATTAAGTCCAAGTTGTATTGGGGGTTTAAAGAGTAGAGAATCCAAGTTGATGATGAATGAGTGAATGATTTGAACTGGAAGGTTGTTTTGCTCAAGAAGAGTGTTAAAATGAGAAACTTCAAATTATCATCAACGTCTTAAATCTTTCTCTCCTTCTTGTCCTGAGTCTTTCCTCACAGTTTAATAATAATTACATCCTGCCTGGGTTGTTTTGTTGTTTGGCCCAAAAGATTATCTGGATTACTTGGGAAAGAGTCCGACGAAAATAGGGTTGTACTTGGATCTTAGAAATCAACCCGGTTCACCACCGAACGGGTTTGCTTAGATTTTTGGGATTCCTTCAGGAGGTATTACGTCGGATTTCAGCAAGCCAACATTAAGATAGCTAAGAAGTGTTTTCCGTGCAGCACAACCCTACTAGTGAATACTGGTTAAGACGAGACAGTGACCGAGCAAGAGTATTGACGCAAGCCGAACAAAAGTCTTTCTTTAGATTATTTTGTCTTTGTTTTCTGGAGAAGAGATTTTGGGCTAGCCAAAGGATTTAATCCTCAAGATTAAGAACTTTTGCATTCTTGTTAGTCTATTGCTTTAGGAAACTTTGACGCTCCGACTTCGGAGTGAGTCCGTCATTACAATGTGCCACAATCAAAGTGGAGAAACAGACTCCGAATGTTTGTTCGAGGCCGACGAGGTTCGTAAATTTGTTAAGTTGCGACATGAGTTTGATGAGATGTTGATGTTGGTAGGAAATGGATTGGATTGATGAAGACTTTATTCTTGGAAGTTTTGGTCTAGATTATAATGTGTAAATTAAAATTTGCATCCTCATCCCAACCCATCCCATCCAATTATTGTAGGTCCAGCCCACTCTGACAAGGACAGTGGCGACCATGGTCAAAATCATCACATTGACCTGTGGTTTGATGGCAGACTCGACCTGATCCATGGATTTCGAGGTCGTAGTAACTGTTCGAATAGGAGCAAATTGAATCTGAGCGAACAGAGTTCGTTAGTTGGGAAGATTGTATTTCAATTCAAAAATAACTGAGGTCTTCTGAGCCAAATTCGAAGTTCCTTAAGCCCCCACTTGAGTCTCATTCAAGATCCTTTCGTCATCTTGGTTTTGTATAATCCCCTTCCCTTATTATTATTGTTGTTGTAAGCCCTTTTGTTGAAGAAGTAAAAGGAACAAGTTTCAAGGACTCTCTAATTTAACTTTTGAATCCTAATCTTGTGGAAGATTTTGTTATTGAAGACATCTCCCAATTAAAGCAAGTGATTTCCATCTTCCTTATGATCTACCGTGTGTTATGTTGGAGAGAATGAATGGGAATGATTAAATTATGAATGTACATTCAATTCCCATAACTTTTCCAAAGAGATTCCAGGAATGATGGGACAATGCAATTTAATTGAAATTGTGACATTTATTATCAAAGTTTGAAGTGCTTCACCTGAATAAGTGGGCATGACGGAAATTGCATTAATAATGTCACTTGTTATGTTCCTCCTCATGTGCCACTGGGGAATTTAGTTTTGCTAATTGTTGTGGTTCACGGGCTAATTTCTGAAACTAACCAGTGCACTGGCTGATGAGTGCAAGTTAACTAAAAATGTAACTCGATGAATGTGCATTTATAAAGACCCCATTCCTTGAAAACCCGAGTACAGAAATCCATAATAAAATTGTATTTTCGGATTTGTGTATTTCGTTATTTTCCTTACTGCATGTTTCGTCATTTGAAATGAAATTTTGGAAGAACCCATTGTGTTTTGCAGTCCCATCACAAAATATTTTATAACGGGATGAGAATATTTTATTACCATTGTGATCGTATGTTATGTAGTTTGTCGGATTTAAGAAGGGATAGGAATTTGGGTAAAAATTTACGACTAGACTAACGGCTCCGTCCGTCTAAAATAAAGCTTCCACAACTTTCCATATCTCATCATGTTATTTATCTTTGGTGGATTTGATATTTTAGTGGATCTTACAAGATCTGAAAACTAAAAAGAAGGGAAAGGCGGAGGTTGAAGTTATTATTCATGAAATATGAGGATCAGACGGGTCTTTAAGATTAAAGGAATGTTTAAAAACAGGAAGATGGGAAATTTTGAAGAAAGTCTCACAAGGATGAAATGGATTTTTCCCCTGGAGGGTCCAGAATCTAAACTTGTACTTTTAGTGCAATATAATACTTCACTTTTAAATACTGAGAGTTGATGAGGAAATGGGGATGAGTGAGTCCCAAACGAGTCTTGAACTTTAAAAACCAGGCCTTGAGCAAATTGAAGAGGAGCGAGTACTGAATTTCAGACTCGGTCACGAGACTAGAGTCAAGAAATCAGACTCGGAATGAAATTCCAACTTCTGGATAGCATGTTGTATGTAGTATTTACTGTGAGTTTCGTTGTTGAGTTTCATTCCCTTATCTTATTGTTTGGGAAACTTTATTGTTCTTTTTCCTTGAGTCTCCTAAATAAATGGTGGATCAAATGAATGGAGACCCATTTCCAAGGGACATTAAGTCCTTTGACCACATAAGTCCCGGGAGAGAATGATGAAAAAAAGTAAAGTTTATAAACAAGTAAAAGATATCTGAGAAAATTTGTGGACCGTTTTTCTCAGAGTTTTTTGTCTTTTTTTGGCAAAGCCAAAGGCAGTCCAGCTGGAGAAAGTGTCAGGATGAGTCTTGGAGGGTTGTCCATCTTCTGAAAACATGAAGGGGCTCATTGTTGTCCTTGTTTTGAAACTATATGTTTATGAGTTTTGTCCAAAGAAATGGAATGGGAGATAACATGATGGTGGTTTTCACGAATCCGGGTCTCCGACTTTCGAGTCCGAGCCTTGTCTCAGGGTCATTTCTGGTGACGTGGCCCTTACTCCGGAACCCTGTTGAAAATTCTTTGCTTCAAGTATTAAATTTTTAAGCAAGATTCCTTTTGAGTTTCAGACTCTTGGCACGAGTCCGAATGCGATTGCAGAAGCAGGGACACATGAAAACAATAAACCTTTTAGTCTAAAGGATGGAACAACTTAACTTACAAGACTTATTGGATGACTCGCTAACTGGGAAATGGTCCATTTGTTTAATAATCTCCTTGTTTTTAGGGGTTTTGTCTCTCAAAAAAGAATAAAATTTAAAATTTTAGAATTCGCAAAAGAATTGGAGGAAAATGAAATCTCCTTCTCCCAAAAGACTAATAATTTGGTTTGAGGTAATCTAAAGGACAATCCAGATTTCGGTCTCACTCAGTTATTTATTTATTCCTGAGTAATTTTTCACAAGGGACTCATCTTCATTTTTTGTGGGTCCCATTTACAAAAATTTCCCCTTAATTTGGGAGAGTAAGGACCAACTTTCTCCCGAAGAGAGTTGAATGAAGTGAAAGGATTTTAAGAGAGAAAATGAATGAAAGCACAAACGAAAGGACAAGTCTTAGAACTTAATCTTTGATCTCTCTCTTGTCTTTTGAGTTTTTTCTTTTCTTTGCAGTTTTATCTGATGACAGGAGAAAGGCAAGATGAAAAGAGACAGAGAAAGGGAAGGGCAGAGGAGAAAAGTTGTCTTTCTAAAAATTAGACTTTTTAGGTCAAAGGACTATGAAAAGTGAGAATTTTAAAGAGAGAAAAGATAAAATGGTTGATCTATAATTTCTCGTAAGCTTCTTTTTTAAATTTGCACAAACAGTAGGAACAAAAGAAAAATTGGGGAATTGGCTTCCTAAAAGTTAACGTTGTCCAAGTCAGGTTAGCAACCCATTAAAGTTTTCCAAATCCTCCTGTCTTCTCGTGAGGAAATCCTAAATGAATCCTGTCACCCCGTTCTATGAGGAAATGGGATGTGGACCCATTTTAATTTGATATGATGGATTAATGAATATTAAATCAGGGAGAAAGGGTTTTTGGGAAAATTTGATTTATGTTTTTGTCCCCGGAAGGGAAGGAAAGAAGGACATGTTGAGGTTGGGGCTGGACTCTCAGTCAACGTTTCCAGCTCAATCGGGAGAACCCTCAATTTCTTCACCTCCGGCAGTTTACTTTTAAAGTTCCAACATAAGATTCAACTCAAAATTCGTAAAATCTGGTCTCCATCATATCTTGAACTATGTACCTTCTCCATACTATGCATGTAGTTGTTTCCACTGTGGGCCTGGAATTTCTGGAACTGGAAGGTTTTAGATGTTCATGGGTCTCTGTCTTAACCTACGTTGAGTTTTTAGACCCATCCCATCCCAGCTTAAACTCAACACAAACAAGGTTTAAGAATAATGAGTAAACGTGTCAGGAGGTTTGCTTGATTATTTTTTAGGGAGGAATGGAAACCCTGATTTGTTCCAAAACATCGGGCTGCTGATTACGTATTATGAAGCATGAATATGTAAGATAGAGTTTTACAGGCCAAGGTCACTCATCCTCCCTTGAAGCCCCTATTGTTCCAAAGAGATAAACGATTTTAGGATTGAATAAACCCCTGGACTTGGATGCTCTCGCTTCGATCATTTTTAGACATTAATTAGGTTTAATGAGGTTTTCCATGTTTGATGGAAAACCCACATTATGATGTTAGGGTGATGAGGGGGAGTTGAAGGATTTTGACTTTTGAAATTCTCATTTCCTTTCCTTGGGTTTTGGAACTCATTCCTAAATTCCTAAAATCAAGGACTTATAGACTATGTAGAGTTAGACTACCCCTCAACCTCAGCCTATTCATATAACCTTGATGATCGTCAGTCTAAACTCCTACCATTCATCCTAAACTCACTCAGTCTCAAAATCAGTGAAGATGAAGAGTCTGTCTGGGACAATACATATAACAAACAACATTGGCAATTTGATGGGGAATGAAGGAAAGTGAAGTCAGTCAGTCAGTGAGGTTTTTCCTTGGCATATCTAAATGATCCGAATTCGGTGAGTGGGAAGGAGTCCTTTTTATCCAGACTTTTGAGGTAATCAATCATCATGCCACACTGCCACAGTTAGGAATCTCCTCCTCTCCTTCCTCCTCCGCTCCATAATGGGGATTACACAACTTGTCCCTTCTACTCCACTCTCAGGCCTTTCTTCCTCCAGGATACACTGGATCCAGAAGGAATGAGTTATGCTAGAATCATTCGAAATGAGATGAAGGGAAGAGCCCTGAAGGGATTGGATTGGATCATGTTTGAACCTATTTATTAATCCGAGTCGGATCAGGTGGGATTACATGAAATGTATACCCAGAGACAATTGAAATCCAATCGGATAATCTGTATTATCCAATACTGGAAATCAGTGAATGAGTAAGTATGAAGCTGAGGGCATAAAATTTGTTTGAAGCGGAACGGACAGGTTTCTTGAATTGGATCCAGAATTTCGATGCAATATTTGTGTTGGTTTGATCCGATCCGAACGAGTCCCTATCCTCGATGTAGGAAATTCCATTGATGATTCCAGGAACAGAGAAAGAACCTCCATTCATATCTGATACAATGTTAAAATATAACATAATTTTGGAACCATTTTCGTATGAATGAACGAGGAAGATAAGAGATCGTTTTGCCTCTTCCTTCTTAATGGATTTGCCCATTTATGTAAGGCTGTAATGGATCTCCTAGAATATTCCTGAAAAATAAGCAAGCCCGCTGCTGATGGCAAACTCAATCCTCGTCCTGTACTAGTCAAATTTAACAACTTCAGTTCAAAAGGTCACGTTATGAGTCGTAAACAGCATCTAAGATGGTCCAAGGATTTTCCAAATGTTTACATAGACGATGATCTACCGTACAATGAGAGACTTATTCGGATCAAAAGAAGAGATGAGAGTTCGAGAAAGAGTGAGGTCATCCAGCTGCATCAGTAATCGTCTTAGTGGTACTGTGAACTCGATTTTGATTGAATTACTTATTTTGCCTCGTTAATTGTTTTATCTATTTATGATCCATGTGGTTTAAAATGTCCTGCATTACTGAATTCTCCTGACTAATGACTAGTGTAATTGATTTGACCAATTTGTGAATGTAATCAAGAATGTAACTGAATGCATGCAACGTAATGACCTATTTATAGGGTGTTGTCATGAATAAATACAAATACAAATACAAATACGAAGGGCCCAACGTCCAAGAGAACACTGGAGAAAAAAATTAAATAAAATTAGCATTTTTCTAAAAATGCATTTAAAACAAGTTATAAAAAATCAATAAAAATTCCAAAAAAACTCACCAAAGATCCATCCAGGGTGACAAACCGGTATCTTTCCTCTGCGTTGAGGAGGTCATTGACTAGCTTCTGGAACCTGGAGCCTTGGAATGGATTGGGACGAGCCCGTCCATTGTTTACCAAAGGGTCAACTTCAGGTTCAACCTCAGCGTCCACATCAGGTTCAACCTCAGGGTAAACTATAGGGTCAGATTCCGGGTCCACCACTTGGTCCTCCAAAGTGTCCTCGACAGATCCCACAGGTTCAGAGTCGGAATCATCCACCGTAGTGGCCTGGGAGTCAACAGAGTCCGAGTCTTCAGCTGTCTCTTGGGGGTCACCAGAGGGAGGTTGAGCAATTTGACCACCACAAGAGGACCCTTGGAGACTGTCCTATTTCCGTTGACCTTTAACTCGGGCTTTGTCACACGTCTCTGGAAGTGGTTCCATCAGCATGGGTCTCGTCACAGGATTCAGGTCATCTGGGTCCTAAAACAAATTTAAAACACAAAAATAAATATTACAAAAATAAATATACCAAACAAAATTAAAACGTTTCACTGAAAAAATAACTAAGAAAAAAATTCCTTACGTATTCCGGATGGTAGGGACGTTCAAAGTCCCGATAACAACAATATCCCTTCCCACCACACTTGTGAGTTTCGGAATATGTACGGATGCCCAGTAGTTCCTCTTTCAAGGCTTCCAACTCCTCCAGAATCCCCCGTTTGGCTCCCCGTCTTCTAATTCGTTCCATCATCTCCTCTTGCTCCTCCACAAGGTTCTCCAGCATAATCACCCTTTGACGGAGAGCATCAAAGTCCATCTCGTTCACACGCAGTTCCTGGTTGTTTGCCATTGCCTAAAAAAACAGAAAAAAATTAAACCCAATTAAATTTTCAAAATAAAAGCAATGCAACAATTTTTTTTTAAAAACCATACAACATACCTTCAAGGTAAAAAGAGGTCAGGTACTTGAGATGAGGTCAGGTCAAGTTCTTGAAGGTCCACCAGATGAGGTCAAGGTCAGGTCACCCAGGTAACCGGGCAGGGTCACATCCTTCAGAGGTCAGGTCAAGATCAGGTAACCAACAATCGTTGACCCCGGGGCACTCGAACAAAGCCCCAGGGTATCAGAAGGTCCAAAGGTCCAGGCAGGCAGGAAGGTTGAAGAGAGATCCGATCCAGTCAGAGTCCAAAGCAGTTCTGACGTTTTCCATGTTTTAACCTTTACTCCGTGACCAATACTCTTTTTGACTATTTTTGGCTATAAAACGACTTTTTGTGACTATTTTTGACTCTTTTTGACTGTAAAACGACTCTTTTTGACTATTTTTGACTATAAACGAACACTTTATGACTATTTTTTGACTCATTTTGACTCTTTTTGACTATAAAACGACTCTTTTTGACTATCAAAACCACTATTTATGACTCATTTTGACTATTATCAATTAAACCTTACCCACTGTGACTACGCTTCCCACATCCGCGTTTCCCTTGGTATTATTACTAACAATAGTCTTTATTAAGGTGCGAATGTCGATGAGCATCTTTATATTATCGAAAATGTTCACACGGAGCTTACATGTATTTGGCATGAGAGAATTCATCAAATCCGTCCGTCCGTCGTCTGTTTTCTGTCACTTCGATAACTCAAAAACTATTTCGAATTTCAACCTGAAATTTTTAATATAAGCTTTGCATATCAAGAGGAAGGTCAAGTTGAAAAATGAGAATTTTACATGACCTTTGACCTCACTTTTTTTAAGTTCGAAATTACACTCCCATGTTAAGTAATGGGAAGATGGGACTTAGAAATTTTTTCCATTTCTCTCATCACATCATCATCACCCACA
>JAQIYE010000818.1:0-10626 GCA_034699765.1 Xenyllodes armatus
TGATCACAACTGACCATGCTCGTGTCGAGACGGGGTTTAAACCGCCTGCTGTCCTTACATGGGCCTGACTGTACATTTGAAACTCTCTCGTATTTTAAAATCATACAGCTTCTGAAATTTTTTAACTTTTCCAATGAATTTACTTTCAGAAATGGAATGGTCTATCCAGGCTTCAACAAAATTTCCTTGTCCTCATTGCATGTGCTGGATTCCTTTACCTTTACACAATGGGTTTTATACTATGGGTCCCTCTTCCAACTGGATCCCTCCGATCCGTTAGCAGTCGAAAGGTTGAGATCATTTACCACAAAGAGACGACTGTACATCAAAATCAAAAGGTCAATCTAGCTCAAGGTCTAACTCCGCCAGGTCATCATGATGGATACCATCCACCTCCAAGTCAACCCCCACCACCACCTCAGGCCCCTTCACCACCACCATTAGGAAATACCGCAGATGACCCCTTCTATGACCCAAAACTTGCGATATGGAAGGCTTCCTCTAAGGAACAGCAAGACATCGACGAATTGTTTACGGGTTTATTTGGACCAGAAGGTCAAAGGAATAAATATGCATTCGGGGATGAAACAATGGAACATGTTTTTAATATGCCATCAAATGAAAAGTCTTTTGAGAAAGAGGATCTGGCAAAAATGAATTTCACAAAGTCAATGGAATTGGAATTGCAAGAACTTGTGTTTCCAAAATCTCAAGAACATTGGAAGGTATTATGCTATTCTTGCTTTTTGTGCGCTTCAAAACTTTACACTTTAATTTTGAATTTCAATTTGAACAACGTGTGCCTTACTTTAAAATTTAACCGTGGTTATTTAGACCATGCTTGCAAATAAGCCTGGAAAGAGGCCTGCTGATTCTCCTGAAGATAGCAAAAGTAATGAAAAGGTTATGGGTCATCATGCAACACAACCTGGCAACACTCATTTAAACAGGACAACTGAAAATCTTATGATTAATCTACCTCTTCGACCAAAATTAGTTTTTGAGGGTCCAAGGAACCCAAGACAGGAAGCTGTGGTGAAAGCGTTCCAGCATGGCTGGGATGGTTACAAAAAGTGGGCCTGGGGAAAAGTAAGGACTTTGATCTTTGAGATTTTCAAATTGCCAATTTTTATATGTTGCCATCTTATAATATACCGTTTTCATTCAATTTACAACCAAGGATGTCCTGAAGCCCATTTCACAGCAAGGTCGAGATACATTTGGGCTTGGGTTGACCCTCATGCAGTCACTGGACACTATGATTATAATGAACTTAACAAAAGGTAACTCGGAGGAGTCTGGCTGAAAAACTTTTCAAAGCTACACCCTAATCTAATATCAATATGGCTTTTAATTTTTCAGAATTTGAGATCGCACGGACTTGGGTCTCAACACTCGACTTTTCAACGAATGATCGAGATGTCAATTTGAATCAAGTTTCTAATGGGGTCTTGGCTGGACTAATCAGTACGTTTCACTTGACGTGGGACGTCTTATTTATCAGAAAGGCTGAGGAGCTTGGTTCAATATTATCGGAATGCTTTAAAACACCGTTAGAATTTTCAAATTGTTTACCTACAATTTCATGTTTATCTACGGATCTCTAACAGACCACCACTATATTATTTGTGAAAACTTCCTTTGTAGGATAGGCGTTCCCCATGCTCTTATTAATTTAAAGACTGAAATTCATCATGACTCACCAGGAAGTCCATTTAGTTTGACCTCTGAGGCCGGATCCCTTCAACTCGAGTTTCGAGACTTGGCAAGAGTTACTAACCATTCAGGATACGAAGAGCTCATAGAAGGAGTTTCCAAGAAAATTCATAAACTTCCAAGGCAAAATAAACTACTTCCTTTGACCCTGACCCCTTATTTCAAGAAAGATGGTTCAACAATTGACCTCTCTGCCCGTTTCACCAGAGCATATGAGGTTCTTCTCAAAGAGTGGATCCAAACTGGGAGGAATAAGGGTCATTTGTGAGTCTTATTCATTTACAGTAACCCCAATAGCTCAAATCCAAATATTAAGCAATCATCATTTTCCAGGCTACTAAATGACTATTTAGAATCTATAATTGGGATTGAAGAAAGTCTTCTAAAGTTCAATGGAAATGGGACGAATCTGACCTTCATTGGAGAGTTGTCAAACAGTGGCTCATTTGTTCCAATTATGGTAAAATATGAACGAAACTAATACGGCTGTGGTTCTATGGATCACTAACTCTAAAAACATCTTACATTTTTCTTCAGGATCACTCGGTATGTAGTCTACCTGGGGTTCTCGCCCTGGGTCACTTCTTTGGACTCCCTCGGTGGCACTTGGAATTTGGGAAAACTGTTCTAAGAACCTGTTATAAACTCTATCAAAGGGAACCTACAGGCCTTGCTCCACAATTTACCCATTTTGCTTTAGAGGTAAATATTTTGTAAGAGACGACAACATTTTTCGTAAAATTTTATTGACAGACCATTTTAATATTTCAGGATGAAAAGGATCAGGGCTCCAATAGAGACAACTCCAATTTTCTGAAACCCGAAACTGGTATATTATATTCTTGTATTTTCCAAAATGACCTTAAATTTAAAATGGATTTTTGACGTGTTAATGCTTCTGCCATTTAGTGGAAAGTTTATGGTACCTTCATCAAGTTACCGGGGACAAAATGTACCAGGATTGGGGTTGGGAAATATTTCAGTCATTTATCACCCATACCCAGGTACCCCATGGATTTACCTCAATTCGATCTGTTAAGGACCCAAAGGATCCAGGTCATCTGGACTACATGGATCCTGATTTCCTCTCAAAGACTCTTAAGTACTTCTACCTCCTGTTTAGCAACTCAACAACCTTTGACCTCAAGGAATGGGTATTTAACCCTGGTGCCCACCCTCTTCCAATTTACACGAATTAGTGTCCTCGTATGATCGGTTCTGAAATCTCGTAGTTCCACTTTTAATTTTTATGTTTAATTAAAGTCCCACGTACTATAATAAATAAAATTTAAAGCTAGCTTTAAGCGTTGGATTTATATGGACTTGGAAAGTCTCTCTCGGTCTTAAATAAATATCGTTCGATCCTACGACCTATTTGACCCTAGCTGTCATTTCGACACTTCGCAACCTGACGCGTTTCAAGTTGCCCCAATGCCATTGGCGACTGTCGACCATACAGTTTTCCATAGTAGCCCATTTTAGATCCGTGTCAAAACAAATCGTTCCAGGATAACAAAAAAGTACACAATAATTCTTAATTATAAAGTCCAGCTCTTGTAAAAGATCTTTTGATTCAACTTTTCTTTCCTTTTGTACACAAGTGACCAAGGAATTTTTAAGACAGACAGAGTCATGAGTGACCCTTCGACGAATGAGAGTCTCATTACCCCATTGAGCCTTGGACTCATCTCTGATCCTCCAACTCTTGTCCTCTTATATGATCTGACCCAGGGTTCCTCCAATAATAATGCCCCTGAGCCCGATCCTCAGTTGGCGGATCTCAACTTAACTCTTGATGCAAGTTCAAGGGATGTCCCTCAAAAGCTCAATAAGAAAGTCAAAAGAAGAAAAAGGGTCATGCCCCTCAGAAATTTTTCGGATCGGACTGATGTTGGAAAATTTGTAACAACTTTCATAGAGAGACACAAGGAGTTCCTTCAAGATGTCCCAAAGGTCACCCTTGAAAAAATGATGAAAGTCATACAAGAAATCCAAAAGGGACTTTCTGTAGGTAAGAGTTCTTTAAATTATTGTAACAGCTTTGATTCTTTTAACCTATGACCTTTACTGAGTTTTTGGTTTAATGATTTTCCAGATGACGCAGTTCTCAAAGTTGACAAGGAGTATGATGGTGATGGTGGTGGTGGTGGTGGGGTCAATTCCGAAGATGAAGACTTAAACAAATTGTCAGATGATGAGCTGATAAGAAGAAAAGACCTCATGGAGGTCACGTACCTGAAAAACAAATTAAAACCTGGGGATCCTGGGTATGTTTATGACAAGGAAGTGGATTTTGGGAATAGTGTCAGGAGCCCTTCGGAATGGGACAATGAAAACTCTGAGGATGAGGAAGGGTCCCTGAACAAAGAGGTCATTCATGACCCGGAAAGTCCAAAAGAAGCATCAAATACCCAAATAGAAACCAACGATCAGGAACTGGAAGAGGATAAAAAGCCAAGTTCCAGTCCTGGACCTCGACCAGAAAGTTTGACCTTCACTTTGGAAAAGTCCAAAAGTGCAGAAGATGCTCATTCGGATAGTTCGGGCTCATCTGAGGATGATGACTTTTTTAAGCTTCCAGGATTTAACGAGGAAAAGGAGAAAAGGTCAGTTTTTCAGCCATGGACCACGACCTCCAAAAATATGTCGAAACCAAATCCTGTAACAAAGGATACGAATGATGCTGACGGCGGAGGATCCGCCCTGAGCCAGAGTGAGGAGGATGAAGACATCCCAAGTAAATTAGACGATGATTTCTGGTAACATTTGACCGTGACCTTGATTGAGCAGCATCTGGTCTTCCCCTGTTACTTAAGACAATCAAGCCCAATTCACTAGAGGGTGCATTATCTACTCGTTAGAACATGAGCTTACTGCTTCACTTGCTAAATACATATATATACATTAGATCTTACACGTACAAATAGCAGTTCATGATAATTTTAATTTAATAGTTATCTAGCCTTTAACAAATAAAAATGCTCATTTATATCAAAACTACTGGTTTCAAGTGAATATAAATAAGAGATGACCTGGAAGTTGAGGTCGAAGGTCAAGGAATCATTATTTTTTATATCCTATATTAAGTTGAACAAAAGTAGTCATTAAACCCTCCCATTTACACCCAGTCTCCCACGTCTCTCCTGAACGCTCCTCCCATCCTTCCTATGTGCAAGTGGATTGAGCTACCATCATACTTTTGGTGTGTGGTGGAGTCTCAACATGGTTTTAAGTTTGTCTGTTTGTTCAATGTTTAAAATAAGATGCGCTAAGGATGCAGAACTTTTATACAAGCTATTGGTCAAAGGGCCATTTAAAGTGCTTAACAGTCTAACATGTTCATCAAAAGTGATTTTTCCACCAAATAGTGTCTCATGTCTTTTAAGTCAGACTTGCCTTGTCATGATTACCAATTTTTCAGGTTACATAATTTAATTTGTAGTACTTGATTTACCCCACCAGTCATCGTATTCAATTCTTACGTCCCTCAGTGGTTGATGGTTACATTTATACAAGTCCTTGTCAAACGGTGTAATGTGCCGGCAAATGAAGACACATACATAACCATAACATAGTCCATTCAATCGGCGTCTCTCATTTCTTTCTCCTCTCCTCCTCTCTGGGCCGCCATTCACTCAAAAACAATAGGAAATTCGGCATCCGTCCCAACAAATAAATTAAAGGGAATTAATACTTAACATATTTAATTCCAATTATTAGTCCTTTGGTTAATTTAATTAATTGCCAACTAGTAATAACTAGTTGGGAAATTATTTAGTGGAAAGTGAAAGTTTGCCATCGGTTGATTGAGATTGAGGTTGAGGTTGGGTGTGTTGGAGTCCAGTGTGACCTTAACTTACTTAAACCACCGTCTAATATAATTCCAGCAATCTTAACAGTAAGTTCCATGATTTCATTTTGGTAGTTTTACACTATGCAAGTGCTCCTTGTGTCTTGACTTTCCCTGACGTTCGAATAATTAATTATTTGTTCAATAGTTTTGTTTTGTGCCTTTTATTTCAAGTTTTCTAAAACTGTAAAATGTCTGGAGGAAACGATGAGGGTCATCATGACGGGGGTGGGAAGAAACGGGCCAATGATGGAGGAGGGGACTATGGAAGTCCTCAAAAGAAACAGAGTTTTGTGGCTGGTAATGTGCCTAATTCATAATTAAATTAATGTATTTCATATTTAGTTACACATATCTTCCTTGTAATGTTTGATTGAATTTTATTCAATTAAGCTGCATTTATTGGCATTTGTGTATTTGGAAACTCTATTTATGAATTATGACTACTGACAATACAAATCCTTTTATTTTTTTGCAAACTAGATCCAGAATCTGTTTACCTCAAGTTTTTGGTCCCTCAAGCTACAGCTGGGTCAGTAATAGGGAAGGGTGGACAAAATATTTCGGAACTACAAAAAGAGTACGGAGTTCATATTAGAATGTCAAAGGCCAATGATACTTTTCCAGGTACTTCCCCTCTAGACAGATCAAGTCGAAGTCACTGATCCTGAATGTAAAGTAAAATGACGTTTTAATATTTTCAGGAACGGACTTCCGTGTAGCAATAATGTCTGGAAAAATTCAAAATGTATTATCAGCAACAATGCTAATATTCAAGAGGATGACATCACCATCTGACCTGTATCCCAAGAACCCTCGTCCAAAAACGGTATCAGATAGAGAGGTTAGGCGAGATCTGTACAGAATCAAAGATTCGATTTGAACTTGATGTTATAATACTAAATGGTTTCTTCTTGATGTCTTTTACAGCTCTCTTTGGTTGTCCCACAAAGCACTGCTGGACTCATCATCGGAAAAGGTACGGTTACAACTTAGAGAAATTGAGGTTTTTGAATTGGTATTGGTACTTGTTCTCTTATTTTTCCGATTGAATGAGATAAACTTTTTCGACTCCACATTGCTTATTTAGGAGGGAGTAGAGTAAAGAGCATTCAAGAGGAAACTAAGTGTCATATTAATTTGACTCAAAAGGATGAACTTGACCTTCCAACCCAAGAACGAGTTGTAACGATCCAGAATAAGGATGGTAAATTATCCTATATTTTTAAAATTATTATTAACTGATTTTGCAGAACTTAGGAATATTAGTAAAGTAATACTAAAAGGGTCGTACAACTTAATTTTACAGCTGATCCAGACAACATTGAGAAAGCTTTGAAATTGATATTAGAAATAATTAAGGGCGATCCAGGAAGTGGGTCCTGTTTGACCATTAATTATACAAATTCTGAAAGCCATCATCATTACCCACCTCAGCGTGGTGGTGGGGATGACTCATACAACGAGGATCCTTATGAAGGTCATAAAGGTTACGGCAACTCAGGTAAGTCATGTGTCCAATTAACAAGTTTGGTTGGCAAAAGTTATGATTGAGGCTTATATTATTGGTGTTTTCATTCTGAAGGTGGACGAAACTGGAACAGAGGAAACCCCGGGGGGATGGGAATGGGAATGGATAAGGGAGATCGAGACCGAAGCGGAAATGGCGCAGGGTTAGGAATGCCACTAGCCCCTGGACTTGGTGGTGGTGGACTGTCAGCGAATTCTTCCAGTTTCTCAACAGCTTCTGGCTATCCTCCTCAAGTTCACTTTTGGTGTACATTCTCTGGCCCACCAATCTCAAATGGTCATACCCCACCTCCACACATGATTGAGGGCATGAAGAATTATTTGTTAAACGTTGGATTTCCGGTCAAGGCAATTCAAGAGATTATTGCTGCTTGTAACCTCCTTGCTTCCTATGGGGTATTGAAACATATTTCCAGTTTTCCTATTTCCGGTTTTCCCTGGAAAAACTGGAAATAGGTTAACAGCATCCATAATTGTTGCTGCATATATCGTTTTTAGTATAATTAACACGTTTTAAACTCGTTATTAATGACTGTGTTGAAGGTCCTCAAGCCTGGAAACATTACAATATTCAATACTCCTCAGCCGTCTGTGAATCCCTTCAGCACAATGGGAACAGAGGCAATTGGTGGGATTGGAGGAGGGATGGGTCCCGGAGGAGTTGGTGGTTTAGATGGTTGGAATAATAATGCTATGGGTGCATTTATGAAACAGTTCCAACAAGCCACGGGTGGTGGTGGTGGTAATCGTGGGTATGATTATGACGGGTAAGGAAAATGATTCTGAGGAACCTCTATTGGATGGGACAATTTTAAACCTGATATTTTATACTAACTCCATTTCAGTGGCTTTGAATCGAACAATTATGGGATGGGTGGAGGCATGGGTGGCGGTGGAGCTCTCGGTGGGATGAATCCAAATGCTGGAGGTGGAGGTGGCTATGGGAAGAACGACATGAATGATGTTTTAAAAGTAAGTGCTGTCTTCAATTAACAAACGTTTAATTTTAATCGAAACCTGGCATTCTGCAATCTGCACTGTCATATTCACTAGCTCATATTGAGGCTCACTAGTCAGGGCCCAGGTTCAAAGGTCGCAGTGTAGTTTCGCCTCCGTCACAACACAGACCATGGGCTGAGATTTTGATGGATCATGCTGACAGTTATGATATGTGGTAATGGTTGTACGTATAGTTTATGTACTGGAAGCCTAGGCATGGAACAATGGTCCGTCTTAACAATGTGAGCGTGGACTAAAAAAAAAAAGAAACTGTTCATATGAAAGAAAAGGTTCATGAACATGAAATCCCAAAATCTAGTTTACAGTTCATGTACATGCGTCACTCTCGTAGTTTGACGGTGTTGCCCGCATTTAAGTTATTAAAATTTGTTTTGCATAAAAGATGTGCAGAACAAGGGTCAAATCTCACTGGTGGAATAAACAGATTTCCATAAAATCGACATTCAACATAACTAATCCATCCTCATTCAATTTTTAATTTTGTAAGCAGAGGCGTTTTTGAAGGGAGGGACCTTGATTGTGCATCCTCATCGGCATCTTCACCCTCATGATTGATTTGGAACATCCAGCAAGCAAAGTGACATTGGAACCCGATTCTTAATTGTAATACAGAGATGCATAAATGACTCCATGGGATTGATTATTTAATTATTGATCTTAAAACCCTTCAGACATTTGGACTTAAGTAACATTTTTTTCATCCGTGTGGATCATCTTCATCCTTTTAGTAGGTTATAAAAGTTTGTTAGTAAAAAAACCTCAGAGCCGATTATAGGGTCTGGTGAATACTTAGCTTCCAAAAAGATGTAAGAAACAACAAATTTTTTTTAAAATCCTAGTTGATATATGATATATTACAGCTACGGTAAGGTCCGTGTAATCTTTTCTGCTTTTTTGGCAATTTAAGTTCATAGATTATTAAGTTCATATATACCATATGTATCTTAAAATCATCTGTGGGTTGTCTAATGTCAATTAATATTAGTGATATGAATTATTTCATATAAAATCATTATTCATTTTTGTCATTTATATATGGTAATATTCATTTCTTTAAAACTGGTGGGAGAAGTAAAAGTTGTTTTTTGGTGTGGTTTACTTCGGTTGGTCATTTCATGAATTTGATTCTCAATTCGAGGACATTTTTTCATCAAAAAAATGCAAAGGAAATGAACAATTCCACAACTTCAAAACGAATTCATAATGATCAGCTTGGTTACTTTTAATACTGTAAGACTTGTTGTCGATGAATTATAGAATCATTTGATTTGAAACTTTTGAATGACCAAAGAAAAGAAATTAGCGAAAAATTCCTCAAGTAAGTAAATTTGTCAATTTTACTTTTAAGAACGTAGAGATGAGCTGGAAAGATCCGATCAGGGGAAGCTAAAGGACTGGGCCCAAAATCAGGCCAATGGTTAGTATCCAATTGAACTTTTGAATTATGACCATAATTGACCGATTGATGGGTTTGCCTCCTTGACAGCTGGCCGTCAACTGGACTTCATGTTCACTCCATGGACGATTAATTGCAAAGGTTGATCTTGTGGAGGAGCAACATGTAAAAACTTCGGTTTCATTTCGCATGAACAGGGACTGATTAACCTATTTTGGAAGCTTCAGTTCAGGCAGGCTAGTCGATTGGAAATTCGTGAATCCTGTAGAAGCGACGTGTAAAGAAAGTCGTGGTCCTACAATTTGACACTGAAAGGCAATCTCGCAAGCAAGTGATGTATTGCAATGTGTAGCCACAACCATTGAATTTGTTTGGTGTGCGAATATGAAGGATATAGGAATAAGATATTTGTATTTGTTTTTGGCTGTACCTTAGGGCTGTGTTTTAAACGGATGGGTGAAGAACTGGTGACTTATTCAGCCTGCAACTCTGCCCTGAGCGTAAAATCAGCTTCTTTAGGGTTCTGAAAGATTGGATGCAGGATACTCTCGAAGGTACTATGTTGTGATTGTGCGAGTCACTTGAGGCATAAGATTTACGTTTCCAAATGATCTTCTTGTAAATCGTTTAATTGTCTTTAGTTTAATGTTTGGTTTTGTTTACATTCCGAAGGTCCAGCCCAGGCCCAGAGACGGTACGAAAAGAGAAACTATAAAACAAGAATATTTATACATTTACAATACTCAGGATACTGTACGGCTTACCTTACATACATCGTTGATTTAAAAAAGCTAGTTATTTTATTGGTGAAGTTTCATTTATTCATTTTTGTAAATAATTCAAATCAGCATTAAATCAGATCATTAAAAATAACAATTATTATATTTTATTTAACTAAAGAATTAAGAATAATATCATGAATTTCATTAGTATAGCAGAGCAATAGTTATCAAGTTATCTGTATCAACTATTAACTCCTGCCATATGTACTCATTTGACTTTGATCCACGATCCACTTTGGGATTGGGACGTTGAAACTTCAACTTTATCTGGTATTTCGTAATTAGGGTAATCTGTGGCATAACTAAAGGATAAAAAAATAGGAGAGGGAGCT